>JBBBDQ010001708.1:857500-1097500 GCA_037127315.1 Ascarosepion bandense
CGCACAGATTGTCAGATTTAATAATTATAATTTATTAGGCATCAATTTCACATAGTTTCTGAATTTCTTATTAGTACTTGAGTTAAACTGTTTGTATAGATGTTTTTTTGTTTTTTATATTTGAATATATATATATATATATATATATATATATACTAGGGTGCATGGGTTTGTCTACATATTAACGCATACATGTAAGTGTGCATATGAGTTTATGTACTAGCAGGCATATCGATATATTGTTTTACATGCATGTGTGTATGTATATATACACACACATATATATATTTTGTTTTTTGTTTATGCACATATATGAGTGTTCTTGTGTTTGTGTGTATTTATGCCTATAGTTGTCTATAAGTAGATCTATGTGTGTAATTTTATTCTGTATATGATGCTTTGTGTAAGTTGTGTACATATTCTTTTTTTTTTTTGCTTATGAATTTGCATGCATATATATTTAATTATATTTAGTTGTTCATGCACTGGAATATGACTTTGTCTGACCCCTGTCATCTTATGAATTTAGTCTTACATGTATCCAATATACGACATTTACAGACATTTTACCAAACCTGGCTCTAAATTTAACAGATAACACATCACTAAAAACAAGAGTTTAAAGATTTGTGTTATGGAGTTATTTGCATATGTATGTATGTATGTATGTATACTTGTTTGTTTGTCCACATCTATATATTTGTATATGTGTATGTCTATCTCTCTTTCCCATTTGATACTTGAATAACCTTACAATAATCTAAATCTAATGTTTTGCTAAACTTAGAATAATCTCTAACATTAATTGTGATAATTTTTTTTTTTTAAAATAAATTTTAATTTTGATTGTAAAGTGTAGCTAATAGTCGATTAGTTATACCACTCTCTATTTTAATCAAATATTAACATTAATACTCCAATAAATTATTTTTACAGTCTGTTTTTATGCTCCTAAAATTAGAAATTACTTGTATTTTGATTAGTCACCACAGACTATGTAACAATGTCTCCCTGATTGAGGGGTTTTGGCTAGTTTTGAACCTTTTAAAATTCAACTTTAAATCTCAACTTTAAATCAGCACCATCACTTGATAAGACACGAGAATTGTCGAAAAAAAATAGTTATTTTAGTAGTGATATTATAACATATTTATGTTATAAATTCTAAATAAATATTATTTGCCTTACTTTGTATTAAGCACTTTTTAAGAATAATGTCTTTTGATTCCATCCATACCTACCCTATTCAGAATGCATAACTGGAAGTTTAAAACAACTGAAATTTCAAAATAGGGGAGGAGCTTTTCAAGAATTGTAAACTTTTTCAGTTTGGTTTGTATAATCCTAAGATATTTTCTGATATGTTTACATCTGGACATTACTTCGAACACTTCATTTAGTGACTTTTCTCATTCTGGAAAACTTGAGACATTAAAGAAAGAAAAAAATATCTCCTTTTGAATATCACACAAGCCCTACAGTGTCACTTAGCAACACTGGGAAAGCAATTAAATTGGACATTGCTGATGCTATTGAAAGTGTTTTGTTTTTTCAGAAGTTGTTCACAGAATAATGCCAGGTAAGAGAAATTAATGTAAGACATTAATCAAAAAAGAAAGATATCTTATAACTTAAAAACAGTTTATCAGCTTTCAAAGAAAATGGCTCTTTTCAATAATAAAGTTTTTAATCGAGATTTTTTTTTAATTATGACTGAAACAAATGGTTAGCTTTTATTTAATTTTTTTTTTTTTTTTTTTTTTTTTTTTTTAAATGCATCAATTTAAAAAAAAAATGGCTTTTGGGATTGTCTTGGCTACCAAGGATCACTCAGCTCTTTGTTTTTGGAATTTCAGTTTGACATGTATATCTGTTATCACTGCAAGTTTGAACAAAATTGAATGCAGTCAAAGATGGCATGGAATGACCTGTATGATTGATTACAAGAGGAGTTCAATTCCAAAATCTGTGCTACACTCTTTATTTGATTTATTCTTGTTTGTTTTAACTTTTCAGAGGCTATGAACAAAACAACGATGAAGATACTCATCTGAATAATGCACCTACATAAAACTATACAATGCATATGTACAGAGTGTCTAGAAAGTCATTAAACAAATAGAAAAGTTTATTAAAATTACAACGGAAACTGGATACTATTGAAATCTTCACTATATACTTCATATTATGTAAAGTTTATATATAAAGAGTTAATAAATTTCAATATGGGCTTTATTTGTTGCACGATTGGTATCTAAACAATATTCAATTTCCGCCTAGGTTTGAAACAAAAACAGCATTAATTGCAGTCTAAAACATTAATAAAACTAATATCATTAAAAAATAAATTTTAATAACATTTAATATGCCACAAAAATTTAGTTGTCACCTAAGTTTTTCAAAATAACTTTTTGAAATTGTCTAAAGAGATTCTGGACACCCTGTATGTATATTTGTCTTATACATATGCTACATTCTGATCAGTGTCAGAAGTGACACTTTGATTCTAAGCAGTATTTTTACTTTTATTTTCTTTGGGAATTTTCTAGGAACTAGTATAATGGCTAATCTTCATCTTGGAACTTGAATTTTCTGTTACCATTTTGTAAATATAAGAATTAAGAAAAAAATGGAATTTTAATTATTGCATTTCTTGTCTTAAAACTTCAAGGAAGAAATTGTGATTTAATAAGTGCAGCTTAAATGTGGTAGAAAGCTGCAAATATGGTTTATCCAGTGAGGACTGACCTCATTACTCAGCTATTAATCTAGCAAGACAAGCTTGTTAACCATTACAACCCTTCAGATTGCCTAAACTATAAGAAATTCTCTCATAAGTAACTGCTTTTGCTTATTGAAGATCATTACTAGGTGTAATTGGGACCTTGTGTCAGACTAGGCTGAACCTGCTGTCAAGTACAGATCAGTGTTAGTTTCACTGCTAATGATTTGCTCAAAAAAACAGCTAAGAATATCTTAATCACTTATTTCTATTTTGTCAGGCTTTTGAAGTATTTTCAATGGTTTTTGGTTATTTTCGTAGTTATGTATTCCCTTTTTGGGAGGGGGGTTGTCATCTTAAGACTTCACATGTGCACTGAATGACCTCCACATACACGCCAATTGCTGGTGTTGAAAATAGATACATTCTCTAGTTTTGTTGCATAATTGACATGGACTATAGATATGTATCATAAAATAGGCTGTAGATTCTTGTGTGTGTGTGTGTGTGTGTGTGTGTGTGTATAATTTCCCTCCTTTCACGCTCATGTCAGAGAGGGAGACAATAGCAAGGCAGCATCTGCTCAGTTCATTCTCTTTACTACCAGTTATCAATTATGAAAGATCGTGCCGCATGTTCACTCTTTAACAGTACTCTTTCATTTTTTTTTTTTTTTTTTTTTTCATTTTGCAATAAAAGTAGTCAAGAATATATATGTGTATGTTTAATAGTGGTATAAACTAATGGATATATATTCCACATTTGGGTCATTATTTTTATAGAGTGCCCAAAACAGATGTAGAGCTTTTATAGAGATATAGTTGTTATTATAATAATAATAATAATAACATCTGGGACTGCAACTCAAAAGCTTTCAGGTTTCAGTGCCAAGTACAATGGTGGTAATGAATGCAGATTGTGCCAGGAGGAAAAATTAGCTGTTATGTTGTTAAGAAAAGAAAAAAAAGAAAAAATTACTAAATGAAAGATCAGAAATTATGTCCAGATATATATCATACCCATAAATACTTACTAGGATTATACAAACATGGATGAAAGTGTTTTAAGATCCTTAAATAACTCCTCCCTAATCTTGAAAATTCCAGTAGCATGTTCGTAAAAACTCCATTTGAGCATTTGAAAAATAGTAAAATCAGTTATTGTAAATCACCTGAAGATACTAAAAGATTGAAGCCTAGGTTGCAAAAGTAACTAATTTCCAAATGAAATATATATAATTTCTCTCCTTTCACACTCAGGAGGTTTGAATTATGATTTTGTTTCTTATTTTTGTTTTTTTTTATTTTATTTTCATGCCTTAATGTAAAATACTCGATATTAGGTCCATCAATATATATGTTGCCATCATTTTAGATGCCATATAAACATGATATAAATATTTTGACAGCACAGGTCCACTTGTAAAGGAAGATTCTATTTGTTTTGCATTTATTTGCATAGACAGTCTTCATTATAATAGAGTAGAGATAGATATATTCTTCACTACTTTGATATAATTATTTCAAAAATTTTTTAAATAAGCCACTGTTAAAGAGCAAACACATGGCAAGAGCTTTCATAACTAGTAGCAAAGAGAATGAACAGCCAACACTGACTCACTATTGTCTCTCTAATGAACTGCGCTTATGTTGCCCTGCCGCTCTCTCTCTCTGATTGACAGTAGAGAAATATACACAACAGTCTTTATTATAATAGAGAGAATGCGGGTGTCCCTCAGGGTTCTATCCTCAGACTTAATCTGTTCTTAATTTTTGTCAATGACCTTCTTAATGTCATAATTTATCAACTCTCTATCTATGCCGATAGCACAACTATTTACTCTTGTCTTAATGGTAATTCTGATCAATTTGGTCAAATTGGCAGCCAGTCTTGAAAATGATCATCAAATTGTTGTTAACTGGAGCAAGAAATTCTTTGTTAATTTTAATTCCTCCACAATGAAACGGCTCTCATAGTCATCCTAGGAAACTTCTTTTTTTTTTTTTTTTTTTTTTTTGTCTTGCATCAGCATGGCTGATGCTAACCTCTAGGAAAGTGACACATTGTGCCTTCTCTGCTTAATGTTTTAACTCATATGAAGTTGAATAATGATACTGAATTCATTGCTAAGTCTGCTGCTAGGAAAGTTAGTTCAATGTCATGCTGTACAAGTTTTGCCCCTCCTCTTGTGCATTTATAAGTCTGTCATTCATCAGTGCATTGAACATTGTTGCCACATTTTGTCTGATGTTATGTATCTTGAGATTATTGTAACAATCCAAAGAATCTGCAATACTATCAATTATGACATGGCATCTCTGCTTCAGTCACTCTCCTATTGCTAAAATGTAGCTTTCCTGTGTCTTTTCTACAAATATTTTCATAGAAATTGCTGTGAGCTTTACACTTCAGTACCTCCATTTCACAAGATTAAACACAGTATTACAAAGTATAACCGTAAGTTCTATTCTAATAGTTTCTTCTCTCACACTTCTCACTAGCTTGTTGCTTTCCTGTTAACTACAAAAATTTAAATGCAAGCTCGATTATCATCTTCTGTCTCCTTGAATTTTGTTCTTTATTTTCTTTTTATTCTTCTTTTCTCCTTGGTAACATTTTGTCAGTTTTCCTCATGCTATTGACTTTCATCCTCACTTTGTAGTGATTAAAAAAAACAGTGGCTGACCAAAACCTTTCCATTAATCTAGTTCTCTGACACCTGTAATCTCTCAAAGGACAACTAAACTGGAACAATTCTGTGCCAGTCGTTTCTCTACAAATCTATGAAAACTGATTGAAGTTTTTTTAATTTTTTTTATTTATTTATAGTAAATTGAATTAAATTTTCCTTTATAAGATTTTCTTGTGTTATTACATTAAAAAAACTTTATTTTATAAATATGGTTGAGTGCTCTCTTTAAAATCATGGCTTCAATTGCACATTAGTGTTTCAAAAATAAGCCTAAAAAAATTATAGCTTCAAATGATGTTGAAACAGACTGGTAGAATCTTAATTAATAAAAATAAATAAATAAAAAAAAACTGGGTAAACATCTTTATGGATGAGAGCAGTTTATTATTATTATTATTATTATTATTATTATTATTAGAATAAATTGATGTTTTTATTCTTTAGTTTTAAGCCCCTCACTCCAAGCTCAGAATGAATTCCCATTCGTTTTTCAGGATTCAACACACTCACATGAAATAGCTTTATAGACATCTGCATATACCTCTTTAGTAGTACCAGATACAATATTTTCAAGATTTCTAGATATTCCTGTATTATCCCCACCCAAGTTTTAACTAAATAATAAGCTTTGAAAATTACTTTGTTGAGGTTTCAGCAATTTACAAAACTTTGCTTGTTCTGGCATGGAGCCACATAAGCAACCAATCAGAATCTAACTTGTTAAATTGGTTAATTAGTTTTTGAAATGAAGTTGCTTACCACACTGTATTATATAGTTGGCGCCTCTTTTGATGTTCTTCTGTTGCTGGATGGCTACAACCTTAAGGTGTGAGCATTTTCAGTAGGGAGAAAAAATAGGTAGATGTTTCCACTTAATTAATTTTGTCATGTTTAGAAGATTAATAAATTAAGCACATTTTAAACCTGAAGTGAGGCTCAGAATTTTTTTTTTTTAACTTCACATTCTTGCCAGGTCTTTTGAACAGTAGTAGAGGCTTATTCCTTGTTGCTTGTTTAAAATTGGGTTTCCAGGTGCTTCTAAAGTTTTTTCACATAGTAGTCCCTTGCATCTTGGTGGTATTATCACTTTGCTTAGTAACCCTCTACCTTAAGTGGCTCTTGGGCTTTTTTATTGGGTGAACAAAAAAATGTTTTAAATTAAAACCTCACTTTTTCATCTTTTAAGCATGAAATAGGCACTAAACTTGAGAATTTACTAAAAATTACTAGGGTCAGCTAAGACTTTCTGATGTTGAAAAAAATATAAATACCAAACCTGATACAGTAAGAATCGAACTTCTCGTGAGAAAAGTTTTCTAATAACTACCCCACAGTATGATGTTTCCTCTTTCCTTGGTCACTTAAACTTGTCCCCAAATTCCTATAAAATTTATTTCTTGCAAATATAATATCTATCAGATGGGAGAAGTAAGGGAAGTTGCTTAATCAGATGGGCTGCTGGTTGTGCTTGTTGTATTGTAATGAAAAGAAAGAGTAGAATCTTGACAAAATTGAAGCAAGGATCTGCAATGTAATCAATCCCAATATAGCAGCTCAACTTGTCACTTTCTTTCTGACAAAATATGGCTTCCCTCTGTTATTTCTACAAATATTATCAAGGCTTTTGCTCTGATGAGCTTCTTTCCCTGATGCCCCCAACCACATGAATTTACCCTTGCTACTCGATTGGCAACTAGGTCCCACCCTTTTACCATCAAAATAGTCAAATGTAATAGTCACTTCTACTCTGGCAGTTTCTTCACTCGCACTTCCTGCCTGTGGAACTCCCTTCCATATACTTGCTTCCCTTATAGCTACAATTTTTCTATTTTCTTGATTCCCACATTTTTCTGACATTTCCAGTAAATTGTTCTCCGTTTCTTTTTCTTTCCTTTTCTCTTACTGTAACCCTCTGTGCACCAGTGGCGGGTGAAACGATTATTTAAAAAATATGTAGATAATAAAACAATCTTTTCAAATATAATGTTAGTGGATGTTGAGCATAGCAATCCTTAGTGAAGATCTAGCAAACACTCGGTTTTTATCTCAAACTGAAGGTGATTATGTGTTGTGAAAATGAACACACCTCGGCAGAGTATGACTTGGACTCGTCCAAATAGGATATATAGTAACGACGAGAATTGTCAGGAGAGAGAGCTAACTGCTCGTTCCTAGATTGTCCTACGTTCCATTGGTTAGGCTAGACGGACCGCCGACTTGTTTGTGCCCGTGTAGCGTTAGACTTTAGGCCTAGAATGGCTGGTTACTGGAAGTTCAATCAGTCCTTAATGGACAGGCAGAACTTTCGGCGCCAGCTAATTAACGTGATGCAGCGGGCATTAACTGGGGGAATCATTGGGAATAAGTGGTGGGAGAATCTTAAGAATAGGATTAGATCTTTCACCACTGAATATAGCCAACGGCTCAAACTCGATAAGGCTAACAAGGTGAAGACGCTTAAAGCCAATTTCTTCCAAGCGGAGGCTGATGGGGATTCCCTAGAGATAGCATTAGCTAAGAGGCCCTGGAGCATTCGACTATCGAGCTTTACATGGGTCAGGTAATTAGACATAGGTTAAGCAAGATGTCTTCCGAAGCTGTGAACATGAGCGCAGAACTGCGCAAGGAAGAGATTCGTCGGGGCGGCGACCGGTACATTCGAGAGGTGCACGACCCGAAGGGACATACTCTTCGGTCGACCGACAACATGTGCGAGGCGTTTCGGCAGCATTTCGAGAACCGATTTACCAAGGAGCTATTTTGCTGACTCCCCCACCCCCCGCTTGTGCCGGCTGCGAGGGAGAGATTACGGAGGACGAAGCCTACGTGGCTTTGAAGAAGGTCGGCAGTGGCAAGTCGCCAGGTTTGGATGGTTTGCCCTATGAATTGTATTTGAGGCTGTGGCATATCTTTGTCTCGATCTTCACTGTCGTGTTCAGCAACTAGTTCTGACAGGGGTCCATCCCCAACCGGCCACCAGGGGTGTGGTCACGCTGTTGAGAAAAGGCAAAAATGTTGGGAGGGAAATAGATGGTTACAGGCCCATAACTCTGCTAAACACAGAGTTAAAGATTTTGGCCAAAATTCTGACGAATCGTTTGCAGCTAGTTGCCGACTCTCTGTTGGGACCTGAACAGACTTGTGCTGTGAGGGGACGAACAATTCAGAGCAACCTGCATCTGATCCTAGAGGATGTAAAAGATAAAACGATGAAACCGCGCTGATAAATTTAGATCAGTCCAAGGCATTTGATAGGGTTGACCATGGCTACCTGGCGGCTGTCCTGCAGACCGCCAGATTCGCACCCGACTTCTGCCGCTGAATTAGTCTCCTGTATCAATCCCCCACGGCTGTGGTACTGGTGAACGAGAAGCTGTCGAGCGCTTTTGTGCTGTCTAGGTCGGTACGACAGGGTTGTCCACTGTTGTCCTTACTTTAGGCATTGGCGTTGGAACCCCTCCTTCGCCAGCTTAGAGACAGGACGCGCAGTCTTTCTCTACGTGGAATCGCTGTTCCTGGTGAAGCTCGAGCCAGGGTTTCCGCGTACGTCGATGACGTCACTACTTTCGGAGTGACATTGAGATAGTACAGAAGGCGCTTGAACGGTACGAACAGGTCAGTGGCCAAGATTAACCGCGACAAGTCTTCCAGCTTGCGGTTAGATGTTTGGAATGGTGCTACCCTCCCGGGGCCCTTCGACTAGACGGACGGCCCTGTCCGCATTCTTGGAGTGTGGTTTGGGCCCGACCTCCAGTTGGAGAAAAATTGGCCTGAAGTACAGACAAAGGTCGGCGCGTCGGTTGAGATTTGGCGTCGAAGGAATTTGTCCTTAGAGGATTTGGCCGGGGCGTGTGTTACATACATCTTTCCCATTATCCTTTACCGGCTGCCTGTACTTCCACTTTGTGAACGGCGTGAGAAGGCGATCGAGCGTTTGCTATTCTCCCTTCTGTGGAGAGAACGCAAACATCACGTCGACAAACGTGTCAGTTACCAACGTCCATGTCATGGGGGTTTGGGACTGTCGCACTTGGCGAGTCACAAGTTCGCTTCAAGGGTGGTTTTTCTCAGATGTGCGTTATTGGAAGATTCGTTGCTAACGGGGATAGTGAGGGACATGTTCCCTAGCCTTACTATCACTCCCTCGGTCTCGAGGCGGTGCCGTAAGCCTCGGGGGCGACCGAGTTTTCTGCTCGAATGTCTGGCGGCCTTGAGGACCATTCCTCGGTTCAGTGACCTTTCTCGGCTTAGGAAAGTCTTCTGTCAGGGATTAGTGGCGGGTGTCGCGAAGACTACACTACGCGAAGTGCTCGGCATGTCGGACGATGAGTATCGCTCTTATTAGTCTTGGGCACCAGGTTCGGAGTATCTCAGCAAACTCTGAGTTTTCTCTGACTTGGTGATTAGCTCGGAATCGGTTGTCTCTCAATGACGTGGCCTTCATATGGGGCCTGACGGATTTTCCAGATTGTGAACCCTGTGACCTTGGTTTAAAAGAGACGTTTGCGCACGCCTTCTACCATTGTTCTCGGGTTCGCTCTCTATGGGACCGTGTCGGCGAGTTAACTGCTCGTATTGCGCCGCGTGAGCTCGTGCTCATTGATCATGCATACGTCTGTGACAATGTGTCTCCCCTGTTTTCGGGAGTGAAGCGAATGGTGTTTCTGTCGCTGCTGGCCACAGCTCGAATGGTGATATGGACGACGCGACTGGAGGAAGTCTTGCGGGTTGGCCGACTTTCACATCAGGATCAGATCCGATATTTTGAGCTGATGCTCAAAATAAGGATTAGATCTGATTGGAAACGGTTGACCGCGACAGGCTTTAGCGAAAGGTGGGTAAATGTGGCGAGCCTGGTTCGCGTGAACGGGGCTAGCCTTGATTTTCTCTTTTAGATCTGCTAGTCACATCGGGGTCGATTCCTTTGGAACCCTTCCCTGATTAAGGTAGTTCCTTTTTGTGTACCTAGTTAATGGGAATGAATGTGATGCCTAGCCTATCCTCGGCATTGTCTTTTGTTATGATCCAGGTCGAGATTCCCAATTTCCCTAATTTTTATTTTTGTCCCGTTTTATCTCGTCTGGGTCAGGATTATATTCTCTCCATCCATTTTATTTTCTCCTCCCCACTCCCTCTAGAAAGAGTGCCTCTTGATTTTGTCCTATGGCAGAATACAGCGGCCTCTTTGTTTTGTGGGCTGGTTGGGTCCAACTAACATCATGATTTCTGTTTGTATCTTTTGTTTAAAAAAAATTGTTTTGTGCATTTATGTCATGCCCCTCCCCACTTATCATTTCATGATTTTTTTAAAATACATTTTTGTATTTATTATTCACAATAAAATTCTTATGCTCATTTGGGTGTTTTTAGGTCCCTAGTACGTTTGAGGTATTTTACTGTATGAAGGATTGAATGCTGGAGGACACGTTCTTGTTATGGATGAGAAAATTGTAAAGTATGTTTGGGTCGTGAGTCGGATTAGCTAGGTATAGGATAGGTACTGAAGACCAACCTGAGTTTTTGCCCCCCCCCCCCCCCGCCAAATCGGTCTTGTGCCACAATTGTAATTTTTACAATAAATAAAGAGAGCTAGCCGCTTGTTGGCTCGTCCTGTCGGTGTTTCTGCCTTCGGGCAGAGAGCCACCATTGTCAGCTAGGACTGGTTGGTAACTGTCTTCTTCACTGCCTTCGAACAGGAGGAACACAGACGGGGCTCCGCCGAAGGGTAGAGCCTCGTCTGGGGGAAATCGACATTGGCTATGAGAAATTTAATTCACACGAAAAAGGAAAAACATTTTTTCTCTGGCTTAACAAAAATAACTGGTGAAGAAAATTCAAAATTACCCAGAAAAAAAATAATAACACTACGGGGAGATTTGAATTGGTCACTGGTCGTGATATTATTGATAAACAGAATTGGCAAACCTAAATTGAAAAAACCCGACAAAGTTACAAAGTTAGAGGAATATCGGGTAAGAAATTAATTTTTCTTGGGAAAATTACATGTAACATTATTTTTTTTTATCATCTCACCCCAAGCAAGGCATTCCACTGCCACTATGGCGCATGGGGCTACATGGGGGAAGGTAAAGAGAAGGAGTGGTTAGACATAGGGAATGTCAGGAGGAAGGTGACAGATGAGTAAGGATAGCGAGGATGAGGGTTGGGCAGATGGGAAGAGTGTTTGATAGAATGGGAGCAGGTTAGTGTATTAGGAGGTGTCTATTGACCTTACATTTAAACTCCTGGAGATTGTAGCCGTCGGGGAAGCAATCGTTTGGAAGAGAATTCCACAGCCGGGAAGTGCGAGGAAAGAAACTGTTGGAGTAGAAGTTACGGCTGCATTTTATCGGTTTCACTGTAAAAGGGTGGGATCTAGTTGCTAATCTAGTATCTCGTTCAAATTCGTATTTAGGGGGCACCAGTGATCTAAGTTCATCGGAGCAGAAGCCGTGAAAGTATTTATAGAAGAGACACAGGGAAGCCACGTCGCGCCGGTGGGAGAGAGACTGCAGGCGGTCTGCCAAGTCACTCCGAACGTCGCTCCTGCGAGTAAAGCTAAAAAAAAAGCAAACGTTTACGCATTAAATTCCAACTGGAATTTACTAGGCGTCGATTGACTAGTTATTTGATCTTTCGAATTGTCCCCCCAAAATTAATTGTTCATCAAAGAAAAAGATTACAGCTGAAGAAACACTGAATAAGCTAAAAAAATACATTCCCGAATATTTTCTCAGAGGAGTTGGTAATGTGTACGAAGTCAATAACATTTTTCAAATTAAAAGAAAATGTTATACATGTTTTAAGCCAAAAAAAAAAAAACTCTTTGTGGGATTGGAGTCTATTAGCACTGAACTTGATAGGTTAGAAAACCGCAGAATTACTGAAAAAATATATTATTCAGAATGGGCCACGCCAGCAATTTATATATAGAAAGAAAAATAGTAAGATTCATTTATGTACAGATTTTTCGACTGGGTTGAATGACTGCCTTTTACCATAAGTCATATCATCTACCAACTACAGAGGACATATTTGTCAAATTAAATGGCGGTAATTTTTTTTTTTTTCAAAAATTGACCTGTCTGCTGCATCTCTTCAAATTGATGTGGATTAGGAATGCCAGGAGTATCTCACTATTAATACACATAAAGTCATCCACAAGTTTAGACGACCCTTCAGGGTAAAAGTAGAACCAGTTATTTTCCAGCAGTTACTAGATACTATGTTGGCTTGACTAAACGGTGCTGCTGCTTATACATATGTTATTAAGGGCGCTACGAAAATACAGCACTTAAAACTGCTTCAACAAATATTTCAGACACTGCATTATTATAGTTCCGAACTAAGTGAACAAAAATGTCAGTTCTTTATGGATAAGATTAAATATTTAGGTCAGTTAATCTTGAAAAAGGAAGAAGACCGGATCCTGCTGGAGCAAATGCTATTAAAGACATGACTCCCCGAAAAACTTGGTGACCCTACAATCATTTCTCGGATTAGCCAATTATAATATTTATATGTCAGATATATACAAATTGCGAGTACCTATGAATAATTTACTCAAGAAGAGTATGAAATGAAATTGCTCGATGAAATGTCAAAAAGTTTTCGAAGACATTGAACAACTTTTAACCTCAGAATTACCGCTGATAGATTATGACTCGCAGCGACAGATAATAGTAGCGTTGGACGCGAGCGAATAGGGCACAGGAGTGGTAGTCAGTTCAGTTAAGTGCCATGCGTGATACACGCTTGGGCGATCATGTCTCGAAAGAGACATGACTGACTGGGCAGAAGATTATCCCGCAGTAGGTTGCCATTGCTTTTTGCGGTAGACTGGTTGCCGACCAAGGCTATAGAACCCAATCTGTCCTGTTATTTAACCCATAACTGGAAGGAATAGACGGATTAATACCTTTCTCAAGGGTATTTGCACGTAAGTGAATGCAATAAATAGACTATAAATTCGAAGACGTTACAGTGAAGATTGACACGATTCAAGAAGATTGACAAAAAAGGAAAATGCTACAATTAAATTAAAAAAAGAGCGCTTGCTATAACTTTTACTGTAAAGCAATTTCACAGAATATTAGGAAGAAAATTCATGCTGCAAACTGATCATCCATTATTGAGTATATTCGGTTCTAAGAAAAGGATTTCCACTCATGCAGCAGAGTACAGCGCAGGGCTACCATTTTATTGAACTGTTTTCAAGGCGGAATTTCTATCGGCAAAATTTTGGGACACGCAGATGGCTTGTCCAGATTGATATGAAAATATAAAGATTTTGAAGATACTGTGATTGCTTCACGGGAATCCGAAAGCAAAATTAAAAGCATTTTATGTAACGCTATTAAGGAATTACTGGTCACGATAGACATCAAAATTTATTCTAAAAAGGATACGTTTATTCAAAAACTATTAATGATATTATGTCGAAATGGAGTAAAACTAAAATTAAAACTGGTAACAATAATGTAGCGTTTTCTATTTGTGATGGAGTACTTTTGTGCGCAAAAAGAGTAGTAATTCTGTTATCACTAAAAGAAAGGAATTTGAAACAATTCTACGTAGGACATCCAGGAATAGTGAGAATGAAGTCCCTGATGAGAGCTAAGTTTGTTGGACAAAGATATTAAAAATACAGTTAGAAAATTTAATGGTTGTAATTCAGCAGCACAAATACGACCTATAAATTATCAGGCATGCCCGAGCGCTGATAAACCGTGGGCAAGACTACATATGGACTTTATTTGACCACTAAACGGATCATGGGATTTAGTTGTAATCGACAGTTTCGCAAAATGGCCCGAAAAATTAGTGTAAACGACTTATTACCTCAATAATGAGTAAATTCTTACGCAAACTTTTCGCAAGGTGTGGAGTACCTGACAATGTGGTATCTGATAATGGAACTCAATTTACTTCTAGTGAATTTAATTTTTTTTCAAATACTCCGCAGTTCAGCATTTGTCAACGCCGATTTATCAACCGAGGCTGAATGGTCAAACTGAGCGGTTTGTTGACAAAAGGACATTAAGAAAGGTTAATGGTTTAGAAACTTGAATAAACGGCACTACAAGAATTTTTGAGCGTATGTCGAATGACCTCAAATGCAATGGTCACCGCGAAAAGGCCATCTGCAGAGTTCATGTTTGCTCGGAAAGTTATATCCATTTTTGACAAATTCAGTCAATTAAGTGCCTTATGTGATACACGCTAGGGTGATCATGTTTCGAAAGAGACATGACTGGGCAGAAGATTTTCCAACTGTAGGTTGCCATTACTTTCTGCGATAGACTGGTTGGCAATCTGTCCTGTTATTTAACCTATAGCTAGAGGGAAGAGACGGATGAATATATTTCCCAAAGTTATTTGCTCATAAGTGAATGCAAGGAATTTAACTGGAATTCGAACTCGGTTCTTCGATTTTTCGTTACAATCCGATATTCACTGCACCACAACGCACATAGAAAAGTCGACAATTTGAAACTTTAAGATCACTTAAGATCGGAGGTAAAGTTTTCTTTAAAACTTCAAGACTGGAAAGGAAAATTGACAGGAAATGAAAATTATTCGACGCCTTGGTAATATGATGTACATTGTCGAAGGTGGACGATTTCAATATAGAAGGCTTATAAATCAATTGAGGTCTAGATATGCACAGAATAAGCAACCAGTATCATTTAATTCACCGATGGACACATTTTACGATATCCTTGAAGTACCTATTCCTAAAACCAATATTCCAGTACAGCTCCCAAGTAACCGAAAACGTAATCCGACTGAAACGTTGAATGTGGACCCATGCCAGAAAAAGTATCGACTAAAGAACGTGCATATATAAAAAGTGGGGGGGGGGTGTTGTGGAGATGGACACACTTCTCCAGAATATGACTTGAACTCGTTCAAATAGCATATATACTGACGACGATAATTGTCAGCAGAAAGCTAACTGGGAGCGAACTTTATATCCTTACTACATAATTCAGTAAGACTACTTATATTTTCTGATTGAGTCATCTTCATTCAATGGAATGAAGACATAACAGTATCTTTGTCCAGAATTACCTACAATTGAGAGAAATCCTAAAAAGTACCTTTAGATCATTCCTGTTAATTCACCCCAAATAATGTAAAGTTACTTATTGAAAATATTAATTCATCAAAAGAAATTATAAATTTTAAATCAAAGTTTGTTTTTCTTAATTAAATTTTTGGCTCTCTTTTGAAATTACAAATCAAAATTTATTTACTTTGCCTCGCAACAAACCCAACCCTCAGAATGGAAAATCACCAAAAACCAGGAAGTTACTCACATTCTGTAAGTCCGGATGACATTCGATGTACTTACAAAGAATTCTTAACAATTAAAAAAAAATCTATTTTTGGCTTGTTTATCGGGGTGATAACGAATGCTGACGCCACACTTAGAAATGGCGCATCTGAGTCGCCTACATTTGGGGGTGATCGCAAAGGTCTACTTAACTGGAGTGCAGTGGAATGGCCGCACTCTGGGAGAATTCAGTTTGAATTTTAGAAAATATAAATTCTTTTTATTTTTTTTGTGGGGGGGGGGATAGAAAATATCGGAAACTTGTTAATGATATCTAATAATTATCTGATGAGTTAATACTTGATTCCTTGTATTATTATTTCTCTTATTGATTATAAAGTAGAGAAAATCTACAGGTACATGTCAGAGTGATTTCTACTTTTATAAAATCCTCATCAACAAATTAAAAATATACTTTTGTCAAAATAAATAACAACTAATTTTATAACATTGGAAAAATTTTATTTTGCATTTTGTTTTGTTATATTTAATATTAATTATATTATGTCTGCAGTAGCAGGCAAGCAGGCTAGGTTTAAGGCTCCAAGTTCTCCACTCAGGATAGCCTAGTGAATTAAAGCGTTGGTTAGTGAATTTGATAACAGTAGTTGTGGATACAATCTCTGGGCTGAACTGTTATAACTGGACTCAGTGGAAACAGGGCGAGCAATAACTGAACAGTAATAATAAATAATAACTAGACATGGGTAGTGAAATTAGAACTGCTTACTTCTGTAGATTAAATAAAGGGTTCGGAATTACTTGTAGTGTATTCGGGTTGATATACACATATAAAGCCTGGAAAGCAGGGCAGCCGGTACGTGATTGAGAGGAATAGAAACTATAGCATGCAATTATACAGTTTGCGGCAGAAATATCTCCCACATCATAGTAAGACATTAGTTGGCAATATGGTTTTCATCGAGTCAATTTCTTATTGTTATGTGGGAGGTATTTTTGCTGCATCCTGTAATCAAATATTTTTTCCCTCACGCAAGGCGACACTACCATTATGACGCTCTCGGGGTGGCACAGGAAGTAAAAGATAATAGGGAGGATTGAGGAAAGGGTAAAAAAGGAACGGGAAGTTCAAGATGACGATTAATGTTGTATTTAAATTTTAGAAGATTGTAGTTATCTGGGAAGCAAAAAAATCAGAAAGGAGTTCTACAGGTGGGTAGAAAAAAAACTCAGAGTAGACATACGGTTGCATCTAGCTAGTTCAACATTCAAACGGTGAGAACTAGTCCCCAATCTAATAGCACGCTTATATTCATGTAGTCGGGACACCAGGAGAAAAAAGCTCATCAAAGCAGTTGCTATAAAAATATTTGTAGAAAAGACAGAAAAATGCCACGGCACGTCGGTGAGAAAGTAACTGAAGTCGGGATGCCTGGCTAAATTCGATTACATTACAGATCCTTCTTTGGATTTTGTCAAGAATTGTGAGATGTAAAACAGGATCACTAGACCAGATATGGCATCAATATGCAATGCACGGACAAATGGTAGAATTATAAGTGTGCAATGTGGATGAACGAGAATTTTTGACACAGTGAACCAAGTTTCCTTGCAGTAAACGTAGCGATCGATTCAATGTAGTCACTCAATTTCATGTCAGACCAAAAGGACGTAGTGTGTTGCTTTCCTGGAGGTTAGCATCAGCCATGATGATGGCAGGCAGAAAAAGGTTTTCTGTGGTTATTAAATAAATGCAGTTTTGTTTTGAAGGTGTTTAAATTTACAAGCCATTTCGTGTCCCAGTTCACTACTGATTGTAAGTCCTTTACAAGAGCAATTGTCAGATTTACTTTGTCGGGTCTGTAGGATTTCCTACTAAGACAGGGGTAAATGGTTGTGTCATCTGCATAAATACCTAGTTGGGAACTGATAATACCAGGGAGATCATTAACGAAGATTAGAAACAGCGTAGGTCGAAGGCTAGAGACCTTAGGAGACCCGCGTGTTCATGACCTTCATTACACAATTTGTTAGGAATGATTGGAATAAGCAAAGTATTCATCTCGTGACACCGTAGCCCTTGAGCTTACGTAGAAGGCCAGTATGCTAAACCCAATCTTCACCATTCTTATGTAAAGCTTAAATTCAGTGATGGTAGTTAACATGTCAGTGGTAAACCTTGCGAAACGGAAGCCATATTGTTTGTCCGAAAGGAGGTCGTAAGGTGTCAGATTCTTAACCGATTCGGCATTGATTAGAGCCTCAAGTACTCTACCTAAAAAAAGGTTAGAAATTAATAAATTGAGGAGTCAAAGTTTTTCCCAGAGTTCTTCAAGAATCTACAGAGGAGGATTTCTCATAAGCGAGGAAGCAGCGAGGCATTTGTTTTGTAGTTTTGACAGAACATGAGCCGGCACAGGAGCACATTTTTGTAGGACGACGGCAAGGATCCCGTGATATCCGCTTGCCTTATGGTGATATAATTTAGAAACCAATGGCATGGTTATGCGCATATCATGCCTTCGGTCTAATTGGGACATCACAGAGGTATTCCAGATGAATCGAGGGTGGAGTTAGAAAAGGACTTCTGAGCAAAGCACTGTTACCTTATCTACAGTAGATGGCAATAATTCAAATTGATTGAAGGGGGAAGAACTGAAGATTTGCTATTGTTCAGCACACTATTGTAGAGCCGCCAGTACTCTCTAGAATCAAACTTGTGAGAGACTATATGGTGTCTCATTCTTTCAGTAAATAGTAACTTTCTTCTTTAAGAAAACACTTGCACCCATTACGAGCATTGACAAAGAGACATCTGTTACAATCAAACATGTCCTTCTATTTTTCAAGATTTTTTTCTGTATCCTAAGGCAACCAAAAAATCATCACTGAAGTTAAAACTAAATTTTATTAAAAAGGGGCGATCGTCGGTCACCTTGAAGTCTTTGTATCGCAAGTAATAGTCTAGTTTTATCCCCTATCCCCTATCCACAGGTGTGCATGTAAACCGGACACAGCATCTTTAATGTAAAAATATCAAACCACAAAGAAAAATAAACCTATTCAACAGATTCACTTATAAGAATATCAACAAATCCACCATTTTTTAGGCAAAGGCGTTAAGATGTTTTTAAAGTTCTCTAAAAAGTAAGTAGATGTTCTTTGTGTTCTAATGCTCACTTGTTATCTTAGCGCCAAGATCTTTGAGTGAGCAAAGCTTTGTTGAGTAAACAAATATTTGAAAATGCCCTCATTTTTTATGATAGTTCTATCTTCTAGAAGCGAAATCTTTGAAATCCTAACGGCACAAGGATTTTAAAGAGAAACTAGAACTACACGAAGGAAATCGCTTTCAGTTGTATTTAGTCTAATATTTCTATCTTTTCTAAAAGGGAGTATATTTAAAATTCTGAGTACACAAGTATTTCAAAGACGTTCTGTATAGCTAGATATTTACCCCTTGGTTGCAATATGCAACAAAGTTGTAACCAATATGCTTACAACTGGTTACAGTTGTAACCAATATGCAACTAAATTTAGAGAAAGGTTACAATTGTAACCAACATGCAACAAAGGGTTAAAATCCTTGTAGACGTTTACCTTTGACATTACATTAACGAAGAGGGGCTGAATTTTGTCATTTTTCCAAACGAGATTTCATTCAATGCTTCCTACAGGCTACAACGTGTACCGGTGCCAATATAGTATATGACCTACCTTTTGTTGAATGTGGCCTACGAAATTCTGTCATTGGTATAGTATGTGGTCTACCTTTAAAAAAGCGGATTATAAGGAAGTTTTTAAATGTCTGGTAAGAGCTAGGGAAACTAATTAGTTTCAATAAATAGCCGAATATGCATATCTATAAATATACTTTTACTGTGGTAGGACTCATTCAAACCGGGTAGGCCACATACTATGCCCGCACTGGTGTTTCTTATCAAAGCAGGTCTCTCTCGCATAACAGAATTTTATTTGGTCAGAGAATTGTTATTTTTAATTATACAATATTATTAATTAATGCAATTAAAAAGCCCTTACGCAATATAGCTTTATTCTTGTATTTACTACTTGTATTCTTCATCTCTTAGTAATAACGAAACTGCAAATTTGTTTTTGTTCTTTGTTGTGGAATATTGGTCAGACGAGAGGGGAAAATCAATAGAAACCAAAAGGGGTGCATCATTCGCGTGGAACGTTGCGCAATGTCACTATTCTATTTCTGTGCGCACTTCAAACCATTTCATATGGCTAAACAATTTCTTTTACCGGAATTGTTTCTGGTTACAGTCAGCTAATAAAAATGTTTAGGTTTTTCTCGAAAAACTGAGTTTTAAATGCAAAAAAATGTTAATGCTGAAGAATCCGTGATGATGATGATGATGATGATGATGATGATGATTTTGGTGATGATGATGATGAGTAAGATATTCTAATAACAAATAAATTTCTAAACATCCCCCAATCCCTATCAGTAGGTTATGTAATAGCTAAAAGTTAATCCATAAAAATACTTTAAAACACAGAAAAGAATGGTAGTTAACAAGAAAGAAAGGAAAATATTATAAAAATCAGCTAAATAAATAAATAAATAATACTTACATGATGCATCAGAACAAGTGTTGAAACAAAACCCCAAATTTTCTCTTCATTTTTTGATTACCGAAGGAGGCAGTCGTCCTTAACAATTCTCTGATAAAACATGTTGCCATCAACAGATGAGCAAAACTTTTTTTCTGTACACATCGTTTATATATATATATATATATATAGTCATCCGCAGACAGATCTGTTTCGCTGTATTATAGCTCAACATTATGGTTAGACATCCGATTGCTTTTAACCAAGGATTGAAACCCGACCGAATTGGTGTCAGTCGACGATTCTACCTCTGAGCTATGGGCGCTCGGTTGAAGGAGGCAGACTTTTTAGCGTATGATGATGATTTAATCTGGGAATTCTCATTTTGGTTTATATAGGTGTTATAATAGACACAACGTTTCGAACAAGTACCCTCTGGTCATCGACAATTATTCTTCTTTCATGTTGGAATTTGGTACTCTCACTACCAAGTCCAAGAATCGAACTCATGACCACTAGATGATACTAGCACATGTATAACCAACTACTATATCCACTACGTCCCGAAGGAATTTAGTGGTGTATTTTTGGAGCTTTTATATTCAGTGTCAGATGGATTTTGACAACTGGATTATGTTAGTGGGTTCGTGTCACTTATCATAATGTTTATTTATTTCTGAATTGAGTAATTTTCAATAATCTTGGAATTATTTCGAACTTTTGTTCTAATCTTGGTTGATATAGGTGTTATAATAGACACAAAGGTGATTTATATTCAGAAAAATTTAATTCACGCCCTAATTCCAGTAAATTAGATTTTATTTACTAATTATTTTTATATTTATTTTATCCTCAACAGGAGTAAATAGGTTCGCCTATCATTCAGTTCATTCTCCTCTCCGGTCTTTTGAACAGGAATAAAGGTTATCCCTTGTTTCCTGTTTAGAATTTGGTTTCCGGATACTTCTTGAGTCTATTCACTCTCTTTGAGGCTCAGTAACCTCTACCACCACCACCACCACCACTTGCGTCTTAGTGGCGTTATCATTTTGCGTAGGGGGAATTCATTTTAAAAAATCAGTTCAATACTTGAAGTACTCTTCTTTGTTTGTTTGTTTGTTTGTTTGTTTGTTTGTTTGTTTGTTTCTCTCTTTCTTTTTAATGAGAGCGCCTTCCAAGTAACAAAGTTAGATTTAAAAAAACACACTTTTCCTTTTCACCACCGAAATTCAGCCATTACTGGGCTAATTACCAAATCAGTTTATTATGAATTTGTAATATATTAAAAGAAAATTGTTTCTCGGGGCAGTAGAGAGGGTGGTGGCTATCAAGATGATAAATAATTCGTCGATTTTAAATCAAAATGAATACGATCCTTTCTTTAAAAACGACTAATAAGTAGGTTGATATTCGGGTTCGGTCAAGGTACTTTTTTTAGAGTTAAGAATTATATCAGTCTTTTCATCGATAGAGACGTTTTCACTATTCTTGTTGGCTCCTGGGTCATGTAACTTAATAATCCCTCTTCTATACAAATTCTTTTTGTTTAAAAGAGGGTTTGTTACTCAAATACACAAGTGCATGACCACACGTCCGCAAACTCAAACGTACACACGAACACAAACAATGATAAGTGCATAAAAAAAATCAGGAATACAAGCAGTCAATTGCTGATACCCCTTGAAGAGGGGATGGACGGATCCGTCTACGAAACTCTGGAGTTCGGATGCTGAAAGTAACATCAATCAGCTAAGTGACAAACTTTTACTTATATTAATTTTTTGATATTATGATCCTTATTGCAAAGACTTGCTTGCCTTAAATGTTTTTCTCTCAACATCTTACTGACTGTCAACAATACCTGCTCACTTGTATGTGTACATCTACTCGCTTTCTGGAAATTAGAAATATTAAGGCTAAATTAAAAATATTAAAACTAAAACAATCGTTAAGGCTCTTACTAAGATTTTCTAGTTTTTTTTTTTGTTTTTTTTTTGGTATTCCCTCAGCTATTCAATCAGACCAAGGCTCAATAATTATGTCTTAACTGTTCCAGCAAGCTATGAATGAGTTATTATGAGGAATTAAACAGTACAAGTCCAGTGCTTGTACCCAGAATCAGAGGGAGCGCTTGAACGTTTCCATCAAACTGTGAAATCTATGATCAGTAAATTTTGTTATCAGTATCAGAAGGATTGGGATGAGGGTGTTCATTTTGTTTTGTTTGCTGTTAGGGAAGCTGTCCAGTTTTCAGTCCATTTGAACCTATGTTTAGTCATACCGTTAGATGGCCGTTGAAGTTTTTAAAAGAAAAGTGGTTGACTGAGATGAATGAGATGAGTTTGTTAGACTATGTATCCAATTTCAAAGAAAAATTACATGGTGCTTTCAAAAATGCCCCCCAAAATTTAATAAAATCCCAAAACAAAATGAAAGCTAGATATGATAAGGGTATTGAAAATCGCATTTTCAAACAAGGTGAGGAAGTTTTGGTGTTTCTACCAATTCCTAGTCACCGTTTACAA
This sequence comes from Ascarosepion bandense, assembly GCA_037127315.1. Taxonomy (NCBI): domain Eukaryota; kingdom Metazoa; phylum Mollusca; class Cephalopoda; order Sepiida; family Sepiidae; genus Ascarosepion; species Ascarosepion bandense. The sequence goes on from JBBBDQ010001708.1 coordinate 880,321, forward strand.
GAAAAATATTTTGGTCTTTACGAAATAGACAGGAAAATTAGTAACTTAAATTATGTAATTCGCACCCCAGATCGGCGAAAAAAGAGAAGAATATGCCACATTAATATGCTAAAAAGTTACATTGAAAAAGATAATAAGGACTAATGTAAAACCAGTTTCAACCTTAAATAACATTAATATTACAAACAAATTAGATGAGTGCTTAAATAATAACAAGGACATATCTAGCAAGGAGAAAGATATTGAACATAGTTTTCACTTAGAAAATTCGGAAATCCTTTCTAATTTGAATGTATACTTTGAACATTATCTGATGATAAAAGAAAAGAAATTCTTAGTTTGGTCAATGATTTCAAGAATTTTTTCCTGGTGTTCTTAGTAAGACAACCGCTGTTCAACATGATGCCTCAGTAAAAGGTATGTAAAACCCATCAAACAACATCATACCGTGTGAATCCAATCAAGCTTCAGAACCTGAGAAAATTGACAAAGTATATGCTGGAAAATTACATCATTAAACCAAGTAACAGTGAGTGAAATTCACCATGCAATTCTTGTGCCAAAACCAGATGCCTCTTACAAATTCATAACAGACTTTCGGAAAGTAAACGCTGTAACCAAGACTGAATCCTTTCCAATTCCTAGAATCGATGATTGTATTGACAACATTGGCAAGGCCAAATACGTCAGTAAATTCGATTTGATGAAAGGGCACTGGCAAGTGCCCTTAACTGACAACGGCAAAGAGATTTCAGCGTTTGTAACATAGAGGCACTATATGTTAAATAATGTTCTTCTACCATCAAACTTACTAACAGTGGAATAGATTTTTGAAAGTTTTTTTTTTTTTTTAATAGACAGGTGTTTACGCGATGTCCAGTCGTGGACGTCACGTGATAGCTTTTAAAGAAGGCTCTTTTTCAAAAACACAAAAATTACGTAACAGTAAAAACATGAGGATAAAATAACGACACCGGAAAAATAACATTCTTGAAAATGGCCAGTGAAGTGACTGAGTGCGCTTGGAAAGTAAAATATTATGAAACATTTTAACATACCTTATCCAAAAAGGGAAACACGTAAGAAAACTAGAAAAATTAAATAAAAAATTAATAAAATCTTTCTTGTCAGTCATTTTTAACGAAACATGTTTGAAAGAAAGATTGTTGCCTATATATATATATATATATATATATATATATATATGCATGCATGTATGTATATATATGTATGTATGTATGTATGTATGTATGTGTGTGTATATATATATATATATATATGTATGTATGTAAACATTTATATATATATTTATGAATGTATATATATATATATATATATGTATGTATGTATGTATGTATGTATTCATCTCATTTAAACACACATTGAGATCTTCCAGGATGCATCCTTGCTATGCAATACATACATAATAGTATCATCCACATGCAAAAGAAGATTAAAAATAATGGAGATATTACTAATAAAAAAAGAGAAATCTCACAATTAATAATATCAATTATGAACAAGGTAACAATTCCCAATACAATTCAATACCGTATTCGAAATTTAACATTACATATACATAAACTTTACACACATATAAAACAAAAGTAATTGTTGATAATGGCTAACAATGTAGCCGATAGTCGACAATACAAAATATCGGACAATTCTGATATAATATGTATACTGAAAAGAAAAGAAAACATAAGAACACATGGAAAACTGTATAAATAACTTAATGATAATGGCTTCTCTGCCATTCGTAACGAAACCTGATTAAAAGAGAGATTGTTGCCCAAATACAGAATTTTTAATATATATATATATATATATATATATATATATATATATATATATATATATGTGTGTGTGTGTGTGTGTGTGTGTGTGTGTGTGTGTGTGTGTGTGTGTGTACTTATGTATGTATATATATACTAGCAGTATAATCCGGTGTTGCTTGGGTGTAATGAAAGCTTTAAAACTAATCCATGGTCCTGGAGCTCAGACTCTTTGGACGTTGGCACGAAAGACTAAAAAGCAACAGTTGTTTCCAGTTAAAGCGAAACCGTAGACTGAAAGAAAAATGAATGGATGTAAGTCAAATTTTGATTTCCTGGTATTGATATCAAATTTTCTGCACTATTGTAAGAACTGCAACCTTGAAATTTCTGAATATCGTTTCTTATGTCTTTGTCTATGAGTGTATCAAATTTGATTAAAATCGGACCAATCCTTCTAAAACCCGATTTTTTCGCTTATCGTTTTTCGATATTCATCGGGGATACCTCGACACAAAACCGAGCTAAGAACACTCGCAGACGCTTATAGTACAACTGTGTAAATTTTCAAGAACATCGGTTCTACCGTTTCGGAGTCTATAGGTAACAGACACACACAGACACACACACACACACACAGACAAAGTTCCATTTATTAATAAGTTTAGATATGTTTATATACAAATATTTATATTATACGTATATATGCATATATATAAATGTATATATATACGTATATATATATATGCACATATATGCATTTGTATATATATATATATATATATATATATATATATATATATATATACATATATATATATATATATGTATATATATACATATATATATACATATATGTGTATATATATGTGTGTGTATATATGTACGTGTATATATATATGTGTGTGTGTGTGTGTGTGTGTGTGTTAGGACCTGGAATAATTTCTCGCTGTTTTCCAACAGACAGCGTTCCCATAACTACGTGTGTGTAGTTTCAGATACTAACACATCTATAAGAAAGTGCTATAAGCAAGCTTGAAATTTACTGTGTGCCATGTCGCCTAAGTGTATACGAATTTGTTTTTCACTGTGTTATACATGTCGGATTTCAGGCCAAAGAAAGTGTATTTACGTTGAATTTTACTGCACTACTTTATTCAAAATAAATCTACAGCTGAAACAAAGTATTCGTGTTGAGACTTATGGCGACCATTGCTCTGTCGGAAACAATATGCAAAGATTGGTTTAGGTGCTTCAAAAATAATGATTTTTATGTTGAAGATAAAGAATGCTCTGGCGCACCGAAAAAGTTTGAAAAAGAATAATTGGTGGAATCTGACATGAGTCTTCAGAAAGTCTCATGTCAGATTCAAGCTGAACTTACAGGATGATTTGGAGTTGATCACACAACAATTTTTAAACTCTGAACGTATTGGGAATGTTTCAAAAGCAAGAACATTGGGTGCCTCACATATTGAAGCCGACAGACGTCGAACGGCGTCTTGTCATGTGTGAACAATTGATTTAACTGCAGAAAATGAAAGGTTTTTTGCATCGTATCGTGACAAGCGATGAAAAGCAGATACACTATACGATAACCCTAAGCGTAGAAGATTGCGTGGTAACCCTGGCCATACATCAACATCGGTGGCAAAAAATATCCATCGTTAGAAGCTTCTACTCTGCATTTGGTGGGATTAACTGGGTGTAGTGTGCTATGAGTTGCTTAAACCAACCGAAACCATCACGGGAGATGGTTATCGACTATAATTGATGCGTTTGAGCCGTGCATTGAAGTAAAAACTCTAAAATGTGAAGTCCTATTCCACCCGCCATATTCACCTGACACTGCCCCGAACCTGATTTACTGAAGGACGCATTATATATATATATATATATATATATATATATATGACGAGGTGTTAATAAGATAGTACCAAAATACAACTATGTTTGCAGTAAACTATGTTTTTATCATAAACTTATAATAAAAATATTACTATATACATATATAATTTTGTTTGGGGGCTAACAGATTTCATAACACTCTACAACGGAAATATGTAAATAACAAATAAATTCATGTACAAAATACAACAAGCGTAAAAAAAAAAAACAATGAAAAGCTTTCAGAGAAATGTTTATTTTGAAGTACATGTGTATATTATATACACTGATAAAAAGTTTTTGTTTATCTGTTTTGTAGTAACTTGTGCTGTTAGAGTTGTGTCCTTTGTCTGTTAAAATAAATAAAGAGAAAACATAATTTCTGTTTGAATTAGCTGCAAAAACGGCTGTTTAGGTGCATGATGGGATTTTTCATATTTATTTTAATTTTATTATTTTACTATTTCTTTTTAAAATCTAACTTTTTTAAAAGCATACATAAGAATTATTGACAATAATGTATGCTTTAAGTAATTTACTTAACTTTTCATTTTTCTTTTATTATTATCAATTATTTATGAATTTGGTTTCATTCTCCTGGATAGTCCTGTTGTATTGCTTCGTTTTGGTATAATTAGAAGATAACACAAACTTGAATTAATGATGTTTATTTTTGGTATAAAACTTTAGGTTTTTACATCAAGTTACAACCTTTAAATTTTGTGTGGATACAGGAGCAGACTAGCTAAATTCTCTTCACTGTGGGATGCTAGTAGTAAACGAGCCTATCCCTTTTGGACTCTAGTGGTCAACTTTCCTTTTTCAAATCTCCTACACAAAACTACTGTCCTTAACTCTTAATTCTTACTCCTGCTTCTTACTCCTACTTCTTACTCCTACTCCTACCAAAAGAAACGGTTCCTTAGTTTGCCGCCCAATTTTGAATTCTTGGCGTCAGTGTGTCTATCTTTTTCTATTTTTAAAACAATCGTCATTTTATAAACCATAACAGTCTAGTACTATGGGAAAGAGACTATTTAGTGATTTATTTGTTGCTATCACTACAAATGTTTTCAGATGGGATTATAGATAGTGATAGACCAAATGCAAGTCCTAGACTGTGTTAAAATAACAACTCTCTTATATATATTGTTTTTTGAAGGTATACACTGATCTATGATTACAGCTAAGTTCAGAAAGAAAAATATTTTTATGCACGTGGAGAATAATATATCGCATATATCTAAACAACAAGAAATAACGAAAAGGAAGAGTTTTACTTATAATATAGAGATACTCTCCTGTCTGGAGAAACCATTTTAGGACTCCAGATTAAATGGGGCCTGTTTCATCTATGTCCCCGGTAAAGACATATTTCACGAACGTGAAACAGCGAGTCATAGGTTTTCCCAAATTTTGGACTGTGAACTGGAGAATTCTTCTGGATTTTCTGAAAAGATGTATTTCCAAAATGAACCGGTAACATGGACTTGTAAGCTACTGGAAAGGCAGTGGATCAATTACTCCGTGGACTGTGGGGGACTGAAAATTGACTACCGCTTTCATCGTTGCATGCAGTGATCCATATGACCTATCTCCACCAAAGGGAGATAACTGCCTTCTGTATCTTTACAGTAGCGCCTTTTTATTTTATGAAAGGATCGGATAAAAAATATAGAATCAGGAATTTAAAAAATTAACTCCTAACTTTTTCCCCACATTTTAACAATAGATTTAGCGTCTACCTTATTTCGTGGTTTCGTGTCTTACCTGTGTCATATGAAGAAATACAACATACCGAAAAATCAATAGATGAAGCGCTTTTAAAAATAACTTTCAGTACATGAATCAAGCATTATACATTCGTATTGTCATTATAAATTTCTCGTTGTTAAAATTACAGGTTTCATTTTGTTTTTATTAAAATAGTTTAATCATTGCAAACTTTGCACACATTCTGTAATTATAATTTTTAATTACAACAGAATATTTCCTGGAGTCTCAATAATATAGCTAATAATGTGAAACTTAGAAAATCCCTTAAATTTAATAAAACTGTAACCACATATAGGTGCCATAATTTATATTATTTATACATATTATGTGAACGATCATTTTTACATTAATAGTGCAAATATTTCCATCGATTCCCTCATTAGTCTTAAAATTACGAAAAATTGAAAGTGTTTTTTTTTATATAACAGTATCACTTTTCGACATCATTGGAAGAGTTCACTACATAATTGGACATATAATGTAACAGATATAGGATTTTATGTTATTTGAAACTTAAAAAAAAATAAAAGATTATAATTTATTTATGTCAAGTTATTTTAATCTTCCAGATAATTTTAGCCTGAAATTAAATGTACAACAATTTTGTAACTTATGGATTTAATTGTAATATGAGCGCGTACAATATAAGACAACATTTAGGTACCTCCACTAAATACAGCAGATGAAGAAAAAAGGTCCTAAACTTAAAAAACGAACTTTTATATTATTGCTAAGAGGAAAGATCAAAGTATTTTTTAATTAAAAATTGTTTATTCCTTTCTAACACGATCATTGGTAAAAGATCTTGTTTTGATTTTAGTTAACGTGTAACCAAATCGTTACCAAATCGTTACCAAATCGTTACCAAATCGTTACCAAAGTCTACATAATGTAATGTTACGTAACTCAGTTTTTTTTTCTTGCAAAAATCAAATTAATTTGGAAATTCTTGCAAAAATCAAATGATTGTCGGATTTTAATGAAACTTTCAGGACTTATTCACAAATGAATGAAATTATTTTCAAAATTATTATTTTTAGGAAATCTCCGGGTAAATTCATGAAATTTCAAGAAATTAAATTTTGTAGCCAAAAGTTGTTTCATGAGTTTAACGCAGGACTCATTGGGGAATGTAAATCATTTATCTTCTTTTTTTTTTTTCAAACAGTTAACTTTTTTTTCCCGAAAATCTGCTTCCAATAACAAAATAAACAAAGCAATAAAACTATGACATTATTTAATTAGATAAGCTTTTGATTGCTTTTATAAATAATACATATCAAAGACATTATCAGTCAGTCAATCAGTTAAGTGCCATACGTGATGCACGCTTTGGGCGATCATGTCTCTTTCGAGACATGACTGACTGGGCAGAAGATTTTCCCGCAGTAAGTTGCCATTACTTTCTGCAGTTGACTTATTGCCAGCCAAGGCTATAGTACCAAATCTGTCCTATTATTTGACACATAATGGAGGGAAGAGACGGATTAATACCTTTCCCAAGGTATTCAACTGGAATTCAAACTCGGCACCCCGATTTGTCGTTCCGAGTTGCACCACAAAGCACATCCATTATAAACTGAAGAAAAACAAATTTCGATAATGAAATCTTAAAAGTATTTTTTTAATTTTTTTCTTTTTTAATTATAATTTATAAAATTTTAAAATTTTAAAAATTCTGTAAATCCTTGTTGCCGTTAGGTTATTAATTAAAGTCAAGGTTATATTTACTAATAGAAAATTGAAAAGTTTAATACAAATTGTCGAGCCAACATATTCTTAAAATAATTTAAAAAAATGTTTTAGTGTTTTTGAAGTTTTTTTTTTAGTATGATATTTTTTTACTTACATTAGAAGGTTATGTGTTTCACGGTTTACAGGAAAAGATTTGAACAATTATGTCAATTCTGGTCAACCATATTTAGCTTATCTGGCTGTCATCACACATCAATCACTTAGGCAAAGGTCAGAATGATCAACGCTCCCTGTTTAAGAAATAGTTTTATTCTAAATTTCATGCTATAAATAAGTAATACTTGTGTAAATCAGATTAATTTAACTTTCTTCTTCTTCTATGTACCCTGTCCCTTCAGGACGTAGGCGATCATGGCTCTCCATGTCTCCCTATCCCTTGTGGCTCTTAGTATGTTTGCTCCTGTTGCTCCTGGCAACCCCCGTTCCGTCATCCACCTGATCAGACTCTGCAAATATGTTATCCGCTACCTTCCTCTGTCTCTCTTTCCTTCTATCTGACCAGTCAGTATCAGGTTCTCCAGGCTCTCCTTCCTCATTGCGTGTCACAGGAACTTCAGTTGTCTTCCTGATGCTCAGTATCAATTTCCTTTTTGTTGCCATTCTTTCCAACACCTCATCGTTGCTTGCATGCTCAGTCCACAATATCCGTAGCTTCCTTCTGTAGAACCACATTTCGGCCACTTCCAGTTTTGTCCTCATTTTCGATGATATTGTCCAGCATTCACTGCCGTATTGAAGAACTGACATCACGTAGCAGTCCAGTACTCTTTTCTTTGTTTCTATTGAGATTTTTCTGTGTGTTAGTATTTTGCTCATCTTCTGGAACGCGTCCTTTGCCATGCCAATTCGCCTTCGGATCTCCGTGTCGCACTTTCCATCTCCTGTTAGAACACTTCCTAAGTACTTAAATTTTTGCACTTGCTTGATTCTGATATCTCCCACCTGTATTTGGCATTTTGGGTTGTATCTTTTGCTGATGACCATGCACTCAGTTTTCTTAAAGTTTATTTGTAGTCCCTTTTTGTCACTCTCCACTGCTACTTTCTGTATGAGGTATTGTAGTTTCCTTTCCGTGTCCGCAATCAGCACTGTATCGTCCGCATACCTTATGTTGTTCAGGTTGTGGCCTCCAATAACAAATCCTGGCGTGTCATCTAGGGTCCTCAAAATATTCTCGCTGTATAGGTTGAACAGATCCGGTGAAAAGGCACATCCCTGTCTTACGCCTTTTTCTATCTTTGTGTATCTACTGAGATCGTTACCTGTCCGTATGCAGGCCGTTTGCTGCCAGTAGAGATTCTTGATTATTCTTATGTCTTTCCCGAAAATGTCGAAGCTGCCGAGCATCTCCATCAATTCTTTGTGTCGTATCTTGTCGAATGCCTTCGCGTAGTCAATGAAGCATAGATATAAGTCTTTCTTCATTTGTAATGCCCTTTCAGAGAGCATCCTAATCATGAATATGGTGTTCCTTGTTCCAGTGTCTTTGACGAACCCGCACTGTTCCTGCACTATCTCTGGCCTGATTCTGCTTCTCGCTCTATTCATCAGGATTCTGATTTGCTAATTTTCTAAAAAATAACGTGCCAGTGATGTATATTTTATTTTTGCAAGGTTTTTAAAACAAATGCGTAGATCGCTCAAAAATGGCCGAAAAATTAAACATTTAAAAAAATTCAAAATCTTCTAATGAATATAATTTCTATTTGAAATACACCAGAGTATTTTTCTTAATGGAAATAGTAAATTTAATCATTTAGCTTTCAGTTAAAGCTAAAATTGAATCTTTGAGAAAACGTTTTATTTATCAAAATTCATTTTAAAACTTAGATATCGCGAAGTGGAGGTACCTACTTAATTTTATTTCTCGTTTTATTTCAGCATCAAAGACAACGTTGTCCCAGTAGACACTTTGAATGAGATCATATTTACTCCAATAGTGTTTTTGTTATGAGATTTGTTGAAAGCGTTCAGTCAGTTAAGTGCCATACGTGCTACACGCTTGGGCGATCATGTCTCGAAATAGACATGACTGACTGGGCAGAAGATTATCCCGCAGTAGGTTACCATTGCTTTCTGCGGTAGACTGGTTGCCGACCAAGGCTATAGAACCCAGTCTGTCCTGCTATTTAACCCTTAACTGGAAGGAAGAGACGGATTAATACCTTTCCCAAGGGTATTTGTGCGTAAGTGAATACAATGGATTCAACTGGAATTCGAACTCGGCTCCCCGGTTTCTCGTTCCGAGCCGATATCCACTTTTAAGTAGCAAAAAAGTCATCCTTCTTTCAATTTTGGGATGCTTTTTAATTGCGTTGCATGCTGAAAGCTCCTTTGATAATTAACAACGACCCGTCACTGATGAAAGCAATCAGCTACGAGTCATTGAGAACTGAAGGGGAGACCTGTATTTTAGGACGTTTTCAATTTATCCAATCACAGCAGAGAACGTTAATATGAACAAAGCATTCAGAATTCAGAGTTGAATGTTAGTAACGGGCAGCAATTAATTAAGAATCGACTCAGGATCTTTGCTTGCATACAATGTTAATGACATGCAAAATGCAAAATGCACGCACACACGCACACACACACACACACACACACACACACACACACAGACACACACACACATCAATATATATTTGTACGTACATACGAGAGTGGATCAATTTCTCCGTGGACTGGTATAGTTATTAACAGTTTTTAATCTGATATATTCACTGTATAATGTTAGTTCTTTGTGATTAATGGAGAAGTGTTGGAAGGAAATTATGCTGAAAAATGAATATTTGATGTGTGAAACAAATGTTTTAATCCATTTGGAAAATGGAAAATAATATTCAAGCAAATATCCCTGGAAAGCAATTAAAAAACTGCTGCAAATGTGACAATCAGTAGAAAGTCGAAATTAACGATTGGGAGATTAATGACAGTTATATAATGTCAAGGTGCTAATATTAACATGTAAAATAACTTATTCAGGCTTGTGGTATATTGTGTATCTTTTTTTTTTTTTTTAATCAAAATCAGCCAATTAATGCGTTGTGGTGTAAGCGTAAAGAGAATTCGGAAAGCCGAGTTCGAATTCCATTTTTTTTTTTTAATCATATCACCCCAAGCAAGGCGATAACGCCACTGATGCGCAGAGGGCTACGTAAGGGTAAAAAGAATGGAAAAGAGAAAGCCGGAAACCACATCATAAACAGGGAACAAGGGATGCGCCTCTTCACCTGTTCAGTAGACGTGGGTGGAGTGTGAACCGGGCGATAGTTTAGTCTATCTACTCCAATTGAAAAAAAAAAAAAAATAGAAGTGAAAAGATTGGAAAAGAGAAAACCGGAAACCGCATCCTAAACAGGAAACAAGGGATGAGCCTCTTCACCTGTTCAATAGATGTGGGTGGAGTGTGAACCGGGCGATAGTTTAGTCTATCTACTCCAATTGAAAAAAAAAAAAATAGAAGTGAAAAGATTGGAAAAGAGAAAACCGGAAACCGCATCCTAAACAGGAAACAAGGGATAAGCCTCTTCACCTGTTCAATAGATGTGGGTGGAGTGTGAACCGGGCGATAGTTTAGTCTATCTACTCCAATTGGAAAAAAAAAAGAAAAAGGAGTGAAAGGATTGGAAAAGAGAAAACCGGAAATCGCATCCTAAACAGGGAACAAGGGATGAGCCTCTTCACCTGTTCAATAGATGTGGGTGGAGTGTGAGCTGCAATAAAAGATGTTGATGTTTTCTTGTGTGTTATTTTTAATGTTAGTGTCATGTATTTTTTGTAGGAATAATTTTATTTGTTATCGATGAGTAGAAATGGAGATTTGACAGTTTGAATGTTTTAAAAGAAAAAGGGAAAATAAACAGATGCTTACATGATGGCCACTGTACGCATCATGAGACAGTTTTAAAGAACTCTCCGTTTCAAAAAACACAAATGACACTAATTATAGAAAAAAATTGCATTACAGTCAAACATGAAGACATAACAACACCAGAAAAATAACACCCTTGAAAATGGCCTGTGAAGAGATTGAAAGCAATTGTAAAGTCAAAAATTCTGGAAGATTTTTACATTCCTTATTTCCAGTGAAAAGGAAACATGTAAGAATAGTGAAAAAATTAAATCAGAAATTAATAAAATCTTCTTTATTGGCCATTTTTAAAGAAAAATCATGTTGAATACACCTGTTCTCGTCCAATCAGCGAATTTAAGCAACATCGAGCCTAGTCAGCACTTAAATAGATGACCATTTGGGAATACCAGGTGCTGTAAACAAACCTGGAGGACTGGTGGACCAAGAATGGTCCACCAGTCCTCCATGTTTGGGGGTTGGGTGCAGGGCTAACAACCCTGCCCCTTAAAAAACAGTTTGTTACAGAAACAGCAACCAAAAGTTGCTGCCCTATGCACCATCTGGGTGTGATGAATAAATGATGATGATGATGATGATGAATAAATGATGATGATGATGATATGTATTTATATCTACCGGCCTGATTATTTATGAAAAATTTGACACACATTTTCATAATCAAAATTTATCGTAAAATAATCAGGCCGGTAGATATAAATATATAATACTGTTTAATTAAAAACAGAATATCTATTTAAATATGAGTAGCAATCAAAAATAATGTTCAAACAAATAATTTCATGTAAATATGTGTACGTGTGTATGTCTGTGGTGTGCAGCAGAAATACCTGTCACATAATAGTAATCATTAGCTAGATAAACACACCACTGTGACTAATCAGGCAGTTAAGTACCATATGTAATGCTTGGGTGATCATGTCTTGAATGAGACATGACTGACTGGGCAGAAGATTTTCCCACAGTAGGTTGCAATTACTTACTGCAGTAGACTGGTTGCCAACAAAGGCTATATAGAAACCAATCTGTCCTGCTATTTAACCCATAGCTGGAAAAAGAAGTGACGGATTCATACCTTTCCCAAGGGGATTTGCATGTAAGTGAATGCAACAAATTTAGGCGGAAATCAAACTCAGCTCTCTGATTTCTTAGTTCGTGACTAATATCTTACCAGTGTGTGGCAGATAATCTGAATTCATTGCATTCACTTACGCACACTTACTCTTGGGAAAGGTGTGAATCCATCTCTTCTCCTTCCATCTATGGATTGAACAGCTGAACAGATTGTGTTCTATTGCCTTGGTTGGCAATCAATCTACCACAGAAAGACATGGCAATCTCCCGTGGGAATAGCTTCTTCCTAGTCATAAATCAAAAGAGACATGATCATGTATCAATTATGACACTTAACTGACTGACTGAATTCATAAATAATGCATATATCTATTACTTATCAATACATTTACCTTAATTTCATTTTCCTTTTCGCCTACATTCTAGAAGTTCTTTTTCAATTTGGTCTTGATAAAACGACTTTGGCTCCGATGCAATAAAAATGTCAATTACATTTTGAACCCTGAAGAAATCTTTAAATTTTTGACCAGATAACAAATTCAATGGAAGGAAATGTTAATCCGATGATGCCAACTTTGGTAAATATACCGTGTTAGGAAAAATTTCTCATTTGAACTCCATTATGAATTTTTGGAGCGGCCAACAAAGTAACGCGTGAACGTGTAGTGTCATGCAGCAATATGGCGTTCCGGCTTTCCTCTTTTGTAAATTGTAATGATAGAAAAATGAATAAATAATAACAAAAAGACCAAACTTTCACCACCTCTAAAAATATAGTAAGTTCCCGGTTAACAGCGATCCCGGCCTACGATGATTACGACGGTACTTTCCATTAATATGTTAAGAGAATCGTTTTCCGTCATTCTGACGTACGGCACTTGCAATGTCGCGGCGTAAAGTTGCGGAAATACTTGTGTTAACAGAGCGTATGAATTCTAGTCTACGGGGAAGGAGGACTCCATTGTTTATAGTCGCGTGTCATATCCCATATTTGATTGTGCTTCAATTGCTTTCGTTCGAGTTTTCTGTTTGTTTGTTTGTTTGTTTGTATTTTTTTTATATAAATATTTTAGGACATTCATTATGTCTCTAAAGCGTAAGTTCGATTCTCCTGGAACAGTGCTTCGAGGAAAACGAAAGCCATCTCCATGGAAGTGAAATTAGATAGAATAAGACGGTAAGAGAAGGGCGAAACGCTGACGAACATTGGCCGCACGCTGGATCTAAGTTGTACGACTGTTTTGACGATCATAGGCGATAAGGAACGCATACTGCAATATGTGAAAGGATCTGCTCCTATGCAATCGACTGTGATTACAAAGCAGCGAAGTGGTTTAATTATTGAGATGGAAAGATCATTAGACCTATTGTTTTCTTTTCTTTATTTATTTCTTATTTTTAATGTAGAGTGATTTTATGATACTAGATTATGATTTTAGAACTATGTTAGTTTAGATAAGTTACAGTTATTTATGTGCAGTATTTAAATTCCGACATACGTCGAAAATCGACTTATGTTGTAATCCAGGAACGGAACTCCGATGTAAACCGAGTATCCACTGTATATGTATATTCAGAACCACTGAACTACAAAACTATATTTCGATCAACCAGTCACGAAGCTTTTACAGCCAGGATATAAGGCCTTAAGCCAATGAGGATCAAAGCGGCACTTTCGAAGTGAATCTCTAGATTTGTATATAAAGAGATGGAAAATCAACTTAAATCAGAATTGATAATTCTATCCATTCTCCGATATTGCAGTCATCGTAATGTAACCAGAGCTGAAATGCAGCCACCTGGCAACCTGAGACAGCTATGCCATACTGCCACTTTTAAAAGCATACACTCTTTCTCACTCCATCTTTTAAGCAGTGCGCTTATACTTTTAAAAACATACATATCTTCATTTACCTACATTGTTAAGCAAGTGGCTACTACATTTGGATACATTTTTTTTTAATCATATCACCCCGAGCAAGGCGGTAAGGCCACTGGTGTAAGAGTGAATAGATTGGAAAAGAGAAAGCCGGAAACCACGTCCTAAACAGGGAAAATTACATTCTTTCTCACAGCATTCTCTCCCGTACGCGTCCACAAATCCTATCATGAAATAACCGTTTTTTTTTCTTCAGTTGTGTCTTCCAAACTTTGAAGGTGACGAATATAATACTCTGCACGACATGTTTCACCGGACTTCAGCAATTCTTATGCAATGTCAGAGCCCCTTTTTTTCAACAACACAAAACAAAGGGAAGCTTATAACACAGTGGAAATTAAAACCTAAGTTCTGAAACAAAGTGTAGGACGATAATGATTTTGCCTCGAGTACATTATGTGTATGCTGATAACGGCATAAAAGTTACTAACTCTTTCGCCATTTTGTGATAGAGCAGCACTCATACCAGTTTGTGTCTGAGCTTTAAACAATGAGGCATGCTGGGATAAATTTCAGTGGGTGCCTTTGTGATGTAAAGCCTCTAAATTTATGATGAAAAATAATAGTAAAAAATAAGGTTTGACTGTGTTTCATGCTAAATAAAAATAGACTGAAGTTGCATGCTTTTCTGATGATAAGCTACTAAAATTAAGACGAAAGAAATATTAATAAAACATGGTTGACAACAACGTTTTATGTAATATATTTAAAAAAAGATTACTACTATTACAACTAATAGTAATAATTATATTGTTTAATGATTCATTATGGTTGAATTTTGATCAGTTGCACATTCAAGAGTTTATGGGCCACTCCACTTGGCTTTACCAAAAGCGCCTATTAGGTGGTGCTATTTAAGTCTATAAAAGGTAAACATATTCTCTCTTATTTTATTTTATTTTATTCCCCCCTCCTTTGCTTCAAGACAGAGTTGTAAGTAGATAAAGAACGCTGCTGTCACAGCGCGTTCGCTTCATTGGTCCTCTATTAACTGAACTCTGGCACGTCTGTTTCACACACACACAGAGACAGACAGACAGACAGACAGACAGACACACACACACACACACACACACACACACACACACACACACACACACACACAAGAACACTCTTATAGTTAGTTTTTAATGTCTTTTCTTTTGATTCCCATTGTGTACAGACGTAATTCTTTTTGTTAACAGAATGCATTAATTTTGTCGTTTGTTTTAAATTCCTTTTTTTTTCTTTCTTGGGCTCACCTGAGTCCGCCAATATTGTTTGCAAGAAGCTTCTTTCAAGAATCAGTCAATAAAATCTCATTAGGCCAGCACACTCTTCGTGCAACAGGTCTATTGGAATTTTTAAATTATTTTTCTTGGAACTAATTATCAGATTTCCAGCATCGAGAATGTTGCTTCACTCCAATTTCGAGTGGAAAAAGTTTTTTAAAAAATATTCAAAAGAAAATAAAATAAAATAAAAGTAATTTTCGATTTTGAGGTCGCAGTTTTGAAACTTATTTTGTCGGAAGAAATAAAGTAATGTCTTCGATGCCGAAAATACATTAACATTTAGTTAGTGAAATATCTATCCATTTTTCCAAGCCCTTTTTGTCGAACCATTATCTTCGTCTTTCTTTATCAATGCAAACAAGAAACGACGTTAAAAGAATACAAATGGCATATGTAACAATAGGTACCAACAAAAATGAAAAAGTTTGCTTTCAGAATATAACAACAAATTTGTAAACCGTCAAAAAAGAAATCAAGAAAAATTATGATCGAGTTAATAGTAAGAACTTCTTGAAGTTTCTGGTTAGAATTAGCTGAAAAAAATACGAGCCATTTGGAAGATGCTAGAAGCAGAAGAGTTACTTAACAAAATATAAAGAATGTTTCAATTGGTATGAAAATAAAAAGCAGTTTGATTGGCTAAGAGAGGAACTGAAGATAGTAAAAACGAACGGATGTTTTATCTTCAGAAAACATTCCACAAGGATGAAAAGTGAAGAATAATGTAAAGCTAAAGAGAAATGTCCCCACTTTTATTTTTGTTCAGACACTTAATAACCCTTTAGCTTATGTCTACTTATGGTTTCGTAGTTAAAGAGAATTAGACTGATTTTCTAAACGATAAAGAATTTATTTCATTGGGATGTTTTTCTTTTTAATTTCTAAGAAAAAAAAAAAGATAATCACCAAAAAACGGCGTCAAGTTTCTTTCTGAGAGAGACCTTGAAAATAAAGATAATGCTCACTCACACACGATGAAAAAATGATTTGATTTAAACAGATGAAAATAACGGATTCCACGCTATGAAAAACAAACTTAACAAATCGGTGTTTTTAGAGACATCAAAAAGGAGATACACTAGTTTTGAAGGTTTTATAATTCACAACGAACCTAACATGGAATGGGTAGAAGATAAAATTTCACTTGGAGGTGGCTACATAATAAACAAATCATAAAAAACACTGCGATAAATGAAGATGTGGAATTACCTCACTTGTCTGCCAATGGAAATCTAAGGCCAATTAAGTGGCGTTGTGCGAAGCAGTAAAAGGAAAGAGCACAAGCCACTTTCTTTTTTTCCACTCTTCAATCACGGGATGACAGAGGAAGAAAGACGTATATCATTTTCTTTCCAGGGGATTTCTTAGCTCCCAAAATCACACTACTATCCTGTTTGAAAAAAACCCACAAAAACACACACACACACACACACACACAGAGAGAGGCAACCACAATAATATATGTTAGTGGTATGTTCGCAAATTGTTACATAAATCTCTCTCTCTCTCTCTCTCTCTCTCACACACACACACACACACACACACACACACACACACACACACACACACACACACACAAAAGAAAATATCCCTGAAACAAAAAAGATCCATTGAAAACTAAAGCTACAAAAGTGGGGATATTTGAAAAGATTCATTGAATAATAGCTCATCTCACAAAACGAAAGCCACAAAGATGGGCATCATCCAAAAATTAACTGAATATTAAAAACAACTCAGTTCAGAATGTCAGACTCATTACCAGTTCTGACTTTGCAACAAATCAATTTTTGATGAAATCGTAAAAATTCCAGGTGGGGCAAATCGAAATTTTAGGTGAAGCAAATGGATAATTGCTTTACATTTTGACTTTTGCTAATTAGCCTTCCTGAAAACAAGTCTTTAATACCTGATGGATTGAAATCAGGCTGTTTTGAAAGGAAATGGTTTTGTTGAGAGTTTCCTGGTTCGAACTAAGTGCATTTCCCAGTAAGTAGCTAAATGCACGCGCGCGCACACACACACACACACACACACACACACACACACACACACTGTATATTTAGGCAGTAATCTCTCTTTTATGCAGGTTTCATTAAGGATGACAGTTAAAGTATTATAGTTAATTTTTTATGTAATTTTTCATGTGATCTTATGATTTTATTTTATTTTCTGGACATAAATTATATAAAAATTGTCCAAATGTTTTGTTTCTCCGAGCGCTTTCGGCTATACTTTTAGCCATTATTGAGGATGGATTTTATTTTAGGTGTCATGTGCATATTTTATATTCCGAACACGGTAAGCATATTGTTGCTGTATTTGCAATTGATATTATTAAGGGTTGAATTTTTCTTTTTTTTATAATAATACTTTCCTTATTTTTAGACTTTTTGTTTTGCATGTGGATGATGCTATGATATTTGTATTATCAATTAGAAGTATGTTACGGATAGTGTTTGGTAGGCATCCGTGTGTGTTTATAGGATACAAATCCTATATCATCCAATTATTAACTTAAACACAAAAAGTAAAATTGCACACCTACAAAATCGGATCAGAATGACTGAAAACATTTTGGAAAAACCAGACCAAGGTAAAATTCACAATCAAGTGTGAAATTTAATTTTGACGAATAGGAAAGGGATTGACTCCATACTGAAAGAAAAAGACGAAACCAAATTCAGCGATTCGATGTTTAATTAATTTTCTAACCAATGGAAGGGAGCGATTTGCAAAACTGAGAGAAAAGTTAGCAATCCACTGTGAAAAACTAAATCGCTATATAAAAAAAAACACACAAAGAAAGTCAAAATCAGTGAGATGGAAGCAATAGCAACATGTGACAAAAACTTCAAACACTGATCAGAACATAAGGTCCCGACACACATTTTTTTCTCCTTCTTCACTCGTGCTATTTTCCTTTACCTCTTCTTTTCCATCCTCAACATTCTCGCAGTCAACAAAGAAGAAGAAAACAACAACAGCAACAAGATACTTCAACTGAATCATAAAAATAAATGTATGATAAGTACAATTTCCTTTATTGCTTCATCTTCCTTTTCACTTTCTCGACGGCCATGAAAAAGAAAGGAACACAGTCTTTATTAGTAACCTGTTAATCTTTCTACATACTCACATTAGGCTCCTTACTACTATTTCTCTGGAACATTTAACTACGTACATTTTCTCTGAACATGTTTACAAATTAATTCATTGCGTACATTTTCTATTTGAACATTTTACTTCTTAAAAATTTGTTATTCTGTTCAGTTAATAAAATTCCACTTATTTTACAAACAAAACACTTTCAATCTTTCAATCTTCTGATATTTTAAATTGTGAGGACTTCGGTTGTGTTTGGCATAAGGCCAATTTGACAAACATAGACGAGGCTTAAATGTGATCGAACTGAATTCTGGTCTGAGAGTTGCAAAGTTAACCTTAATTAAAGTTAATAAAGATGTGTTCAATGTAATTATTTACAAATTTGGATTCATCAAAACAAAGCGCTTCAAATGAAATGTACTTGAGTATTGATGCCATCTTGGATTTATTTCTAATCTAAATTACTAATTAAACTAAATTTTAATATTCCTTATAATAGTTGTTTTTCTTATTCTTCGGTATATAATTTACTAATATTATAAATTAGCTTCCTTTTTTTTCTTTTTCATTCCTGAGGTAAATTTTTAACTTAAATTATTTTGATCTTAACAATATTTAGGTCCTGTTTTGGCTTGAAACGAGAAAGAAATATGAAAAATTTCGAAATAGCCGGGCAAAGCTCGTCACCTTTTTTTCTATATACGTGATTATCTTTTTTAATGTATCTATCTAGACTTCCCCCACCTTCATTTGCCAGTGTTCCCTTCTGTCTGCCAATCTAAAACACTTTTTCCTTCCTCTTTCTCCCTTTTTTTCTTCCTTTTTATTATTATTATCTTTCTTCCTTTCCTTCCTCTCCTCCTCTTTTCTTTTTGCTATGCTTACTTCCGTTGTCTTTACCCCCACACACAACCAAACAAATAATTGTATTTTACCATGATGTTTAAGATCGCTGATGAAGTGAATTTCACTCGTTGAAATGGCTATAAGATGCTAGAAAATTTGAATTTATATATGTATGTATTACTAAATTTTCAATTATCTTTATATATAATACAAAATTTTTATAGAAGAAGGGGAAATTACTTGAAAAGTAATTGAAAATCACCTAAAAGCGATGTGATTGTATAATGCTCCTCATGCCAATGATATTTCTACAGAGCTTCTTTACGGTTATGTTTTCGTTGAATTTACATTTTTTTTAAAGATATCTTCCTCTCGAATTTGCATTTCAATGAGAATGTGCAACGTTTCGGTGACTTCCTCTCAATGGTTTCATTTGCACACTGCCCCTCTCCACTCACTGATGTGAGATCCCATTATATATATATATATACTAGATATAATAGATCAAATATAGAACGGCGAAATTAGGTTTACAAAAAACATAAACAAAAAATAAATGGCAAACCTTGCTTACGTTCTGAAAATACAACGTGACCCTCATTACGCATTCACGATCAGGTTATGTCGTCATATTTCCTGAAATGCTCCACTGAATATTTCTTTCCCCCCCCCCCATATCCATATAGAACTATTTTCAGTTACTTTTATTAAGCGTTTTATAATTTGGCCCTATTACACCTTTTGATTCCAATTGGCACAGGGTACCTGCAATGAAACCCTTTTCTCCAATTTCCGCTGTTCTAATTATTACATTATGCCCTTCCTTTGCCAGATTTGATTTTAGATTTTCATATTTATTAGTTTTATATTGGTGGCTTTGTTCCATCCGGCTTTCATACGGTATTGTTAATTCTACCAGGATGATTTTATCGTTCACCCTTGACAGAAGAACAGTATAGTATCTGATCGCAGGTTGATATTATTTTGGGATAATTATTGCGCCAACCAGGAAGGTCTGCAGATATCTCCCAAATGCCACTAGAACTAAGATTTTGTCCGTGTATAGCTCGATATTTGCTTGTTTACTCTGAGCCGACGTATATTTTTCCGCCATCTGCCAAATGTCTTTCCAAGTAATTTCTGCAGAACCTCCTTCTAGTTTGTTCATTGGCCCGGTTGGGATTGTTGGCTGTACTCCTTTTACAAGTCTTTTATTATCTTTTTCGTGCCTTACATTTTGAATGACCATGTCTCGGTGCTCTTTACCAATGGTTTTCGACCACCACTGCCTTTCATTTAGTCTTAACTCTAGTTTACCTGCTTAGGTGTATTCGATAACTTCAATGAAAGATAGATTGTCTTTAGTCTCTCTGACCTTTCACTTTCTTCCTATTTTTAATGTAGGATTTAATACTTTTACTACTTTATCCTTTGAGTTATTTAACTTCATTTGAAGTCTGATTTTCCCGGCTTTGTATTTCTCCACAATTGATTTAAGTGGCAATGTTAGCAGTACAATGCAATACCAGACAAAACTGAAGGTAAACCCAATCATTTTCGGATATATTTGTTTATCTTTCTTTCCATTTATACCAATGTATTCGTTCCAAATTCGTATATCGCCCGGTTCACACTCCATCCACGTCTATTGAACAGGTTAAGTGGCTCATCCCTTGTTCCCTGTTTAGAATGTGGTTTCCGGATTTCTCTTTTCCAATCTTTTCACTCCTTTTTCTTTCTTTTTTTTTTTTCAATTGGAGTAGATAGATTAAACTATCGCCCGGTTCACACTCCACCCAGGTCTATTGAACGGGTGAAGAGGCTCATCCCTTGTTCTCTGTTTAGGATGTGGTCTCCGGTTTCCTCTTTTCCAATCTGTTCACTCCTTTTTCTTTTTTTTCTTCTTTCAATTGGAGTAGATATACTAAACTATCACCCGGTTCACACTCCACCCACGTCTATTGAACAGGTGAAGTGGCTCATCCCTTGTTCCCTGTTTAGGATGTGGTTTCCGGTTTTCTCTTCCCTTTTAGAGGACAAAGACCTATCTCATGGAAACCTTCTTGTAATGATCTGAATGTTTCTTTTACTTGGTTGGTATCTTTTAAAGATTGATCATACCACCGTCTTGATTTTTCTGATACGGTATTGATCCTTTGACCACCTACTTCAAAATTTATATTTTGATTCAATTTCCCTTTTCTAAGAGAAAGACTTTTGGAATTGTTTGGTTTAAATTTCATTCTACACCAAATTATCATGTCGTCCATCAAACTTAATAACTTGCGAGTTAAACTTTCTTTGAGAAGATTGTAGTATCTTCCATGAACCCCTTCACTTGTGGCATTTGAAAACCTCCGCCAAGTTTAACAACATTAGCCATGTTATCTGTCGCTTTGAGAATCAGCTGCATTGCTAGAACGAAAAGTATGAGTGATCCTATTGCAATTTCAACTTCAAGTCTACTCTACTTAGTCGTATCGTCTTTTGTAGTGAAACGCATGAGGAAAATATCAAAATAAGTTCCGAACATATTAGATATTTTCTGTGGAATATGGTTTATTTATAATGATAATTGTATCATTTCGTGGGGTACTGATCCATAGGCATTAGCCGAATCCATTCAAATGATATCCAAATCTTTTCTTTTAATTTTCACTTTTGAATGTCCCCTAGATCATGTTTTCATGCTTTAAGTAACCAGCTATTCCTGGAATACCACCCTTCTGCACTGGAATACCACCCTTCTGCACTGAAGTATCGAAATACTCGTTATCGAGAAGGTATTTGGTCAATCTCGATGTCAAAACTGCGAAAAACATCTCTCCATCTACATAGAGAAATGAAATTAGACTAAATTGGCTGTTGTCCTTGAAATTCTTTTCTTTGGCTATGTAAAATCCATCAGCTATCATCCGCTGATATGTTAGTTTTCCATGCCAACTTTAAGTTAGTATGTAACCATTTAAGAAGTGTAGGACATTTTTTTATATGGAAGAAAAGTTATTCTGTTATTGCTAGGTGTAGATTTATTTCTACTTTTATTAACTATACGTCTTATTTCTTCGCGTGTGGGTTGGTATCACGTCAAACTTTACTTTAGGTAACATCAATCTGCTAAGTGACAAATCTTTTACTTATATCAATTCTATTTCACACACACACACACACACACACACACACACACACACACACACACATGTATATTACTAAATATTCATCTCTCTCTCTCTTTCTCTCTCTCTCTCTCTCTCTCTCTCTCTCTCTCTCTCTCTCTCTATATATATATATATATATAAATCGAAAATAATATTTGACAATCTTAAATTAATTTATTGAAAAGGATGCACTAATATTTTACTCGAAGATGCATTAAAAAATTCATATTGTTTATTTATAACGGTTTTATTTTTTTTCCGTTTAGTTCTTTATGTGCTGTGAATTTTCTGGATGTGAGCGATAACGGCTCTCTACAACTTCCTATTCTTTGTAGCTTTAAACAAATTTGACCCCTTATTATTCCAATGAATCTCTATTTTGCCGTACATTTATACAGTTAGGTAGGTTACTCGGTTTTTCTTTCCGTTCCTACCTTCAATAGGTTCTATTTGTTGCCAACTTAAATTGCAGCAAGGAGAACAAATAGATTCAAACTATCCCCCACCAAAATTTGTGCGAAAGTGAAAGTGATGATTTCGTAGGTCTTATTTGCTATGTCGATAACAATTACGCTAGACGTACATCCACTGTTTTTCATTTTCCTCCGTTGTATACTTCTAAAATTCCTTATTTCTCAGTGATATTTGAATTGATATATTTAGAGGTACCATGTCGTCTCAGTTTCCCTTGGCACGAAAAAATTATAAAACTGAAATAGTAATCATGCATTAAACAGTGTGACATTTTTGCTCTCTGGATCAAACAGAGATATACAATTAAGTGAATCCAGCGATCTAATCATTATATATTATGTATACAAAATTATTTTGACTATTTTAAAAATGTTAGCCTTATATAAATTTTTAACCGTCTTGGTTGTTTTTTAAATATACATTCTTTTGAGAGAAGTGTCTTTTTATGAAGACCAGAAGGTTTGTGTAAAACTTTTACACTTGTATATTTTTTCGGCTCAACGGTTAAAAAATTGCCAAAATTTATGAAGGATCTATTTCCAATTTGATTTTTTGTATATACTGACTAATGAAAGACATGGTCGCAACCCGAATTGCTTCAAATATATAGATCTCAGGTAAGTAAAGACTTTTAACATCAAGAGGACAAGGCAAATCAACATCAAAGAACAAAAAGGCTGTTGACATCAAGAAGAAAGCATCAAGCTGGCACCAGTTACCAGCCAGCTACAAAGAGACTAAAGGATTTTGAAGTTGAAGTGAAAATTCTCTTGTGGTTGGACAGCCAAGAACGAAAACGAATTTTTTAAAAAGAAGTACGAACAATGAATTTGAAAGAGACTTTTCAAAAGTTCACTGTCTTACAGACGCTCAAGAGGCAAGTAAATGTATCTGACAGGCGGTTGCACCTTTTTGAATTGTTTTTTTTTTTTCAAAATCCTTGTTTTTCCTCAAACTTTTTTACATTTTTCGATGATAATCTTATTATTAGAAATTATCCTGCCCTCATAGACGCACAAAGAAATGTCTATTATATTTGTACTTTTTCGTAATTGTGTAAAAAATATGTTTCCGTTTTAAAATTTCAAGCAGTGCTTGAATCTTGTTTGTAACGTAGCGCCTATTATAACTTTATATTCCTACTAAATATGCGTTGTAGTGTAATGGGTGTCGGTGGCTCACAATAAGAAATCGAAGAGACGAGTTCGAATTCTAGTCGAATTCGTTTCATTCACTTTCGCAGAAATC
This sequence comes from Ascarosepion bandense, assembly GCA_037127315.1. NCBI lineage: Eukaryota > Metazoa > Mollusca > Cephalopoda > Sepiida > Sepiidae > Ascarosepion > Ascarosepion bandense. The sequence goes on from JBBBDQ010001708.1 coordinate 904,509, forward strand.
CCCTTACGAAAATATTATCTCGTCTCCCTCCAGCTATGGGTTGAGTAGCAGGACAAATTGGGTTCTATAGTCTTCGTTTATCGTAAAAAGTAATGGCAACTTACCGCGGGAAAATCTTCTGTCTAGTCAGTCATGTCTCGAAAGAGATATGGTCGCCCAAGTCTGTATCACGTACGGCTGATTCCTACAAACTAAGATTTTGTGTTTGATATAAAAACTTCGATTTGGTAAGGAAAAAAACATTTATATATGAACAATATGACTTTTTTTTATGTATAGTCTTTCAGCCATAGTAAGGCAAAGAAATATATGAAATGAGCAAACCTACGGCTGCTATTCGAGCGTGCGACTAACAGATAAGTAGGCAAGCGACATGTCCACTACTTTAAATATGTTCTACAGCTTGAACAGCATACAAAAATTAACTTACAAATATTGGGTTAGGCTGAGGATACAGCTTTTCCACTGAGTCATCTTCAGGATAGATAGCTAGTCCAGTTTTACGGTTACTCTGTTAGTGTTTAAATAAATTCAATTGAGGTTATAAATGTTCTCCTTTGCCTCCGGCATAAACATTTGTGGCCATTTTCTTTGCGCTTCGTGAGTCTCACGGATATTTGCCATTTTCTTTTTCATCCGCTCATGATTTTATGAAGATAAATTTGGTTTTTACAAGAAACAAAAGAAAAACGAAATTCGATTAATAAAGAATCAGTCTGTAAATAACTGCCTGCCTCAATTGTCGAGACGTTTATTTAAGATTGGACATACATTAAAAATGTCGTATCATAAAAGATGGATGACAATATCACTAATGTGGCATCAGCCATTTTAGCATTCTCTACGGAAGAGCGAAATTGCTTTGTGATATTTTTTTTTTTTTTGGAATAGTCTGTCGAATTTTTATGTGCTATTCGGGTTTTTGATTTGACAAGAACACACATATTTGCAATGGTTTTTTTCAACATCTGTTGATTCGTCGTCTGAGGCAAAAATCGAAGCAAACCATCTGAATATTTAAAATCAAATAAAATTACATCATTCTTGTTCTGAGACATTAATGATACTGGGATATGATTGAATGCCTAATAAAGGAAAATGAATAAATGTCGTTATTGTTGTTGCTCGACTTCTTTTCCTTTATGTGGTTGTAATTATTTTGATATTGTTAAGATTGGATTAATTGTTTTGGATTTTTAAATAAAAATAAAATAAACGAAAGTGAGTAAATGTTGCTTTTTTTTTTTTTCTATTTCGTCTTTTATGTATTTATGAGTGGGCTCATGCCGTCGAAAAGTTCAATAAATTATTTGTATGGATAGGCCTTCTAAAATGACAGAAGCATATGGATTGATGCACTTACTATTGAGTATTTTACATTAAGACGAGAGAAAAATACATTAATCTTAAACATGACAGGAGTATTATATATATATATATATATATATATATATATATATATATATATATATATATATATAAAAGAATTATTACGCAACCACGGTTTCTACCTAAAAGATAGAAACCGTGGTTGCGTAATAACTCGTTTGCAAATGAAACATATTCACAATTATTGCAAAAAATAAAATAATAGGGCACTGTTAAAGAGCAAACACGCGGCAAGAACATTTATAACTGGTAGTAAAGTTTAATAACTGGTAGTAAAGAGAATCAACTGAGCCGACGCTGCATCCCTATTGTCCTTCTCTCCATGAGTGTGACAGGAGGTGTGTGTGTGTGTATATATATATATATATATATATATATATATATATATATATATATATAACGGTTTTTATTGTAATAAAGAGGATTTTAAAAAATATTATTCATAAATCTGATAGATTTTATCACTTTAAACGTTATTTTTAATGGACACTCATAATTGAATAGACGCTTTATTTATTTTTTAAACGGTATGTTATTTTATTTTATCTACTGGCCTGAATATACGATAAATCTCATTAAAGAAAAATATTTGCTTTCAGGCGGAGTACGTAATTTTTTAATGAGATTTCATGCAATAGGGGCTAGCACAATTTTTATATGATTTTTTTACTAGTTCCTTTATCTTAATTTTATGTGTTTTTTATTCATTTCACCGTGTAGTAACCTGGTTTTAAAACGTAACAAGAGCAGTCAAAATCCGAATATCTCCGCCAAGGCAATACCGACATCATTTTAGCGATTAGTAAGAGATGATTATTAAAACGGGAATAACTGCAACGAAGATTGAAAATGCAAAAAAATAAAAAATAAAAAATAAAAAATGAAGAGTGTAAAAATTAAAAATTAGACTGCAAAAATTGTGGAAGTGTTCGTTTTTACCTTTTATCCCAAAATTGTATTTTAACTCATTTTTTTGTGTATTTTATTTATTTATTTTACTTATTTTTTAATAATAAATATTAAGTTTATAGCATGAATAATAATATTTTCGTTAAAAAAATAGTGCGTTCAGAAAATGTAATGACGTAAAGTAATCTAGGGGAAGCAATTCAGTGTTTGGCATGTGAAACGGACGAAAACAATTGCTAAAAAGAGAAAAATAACCTATAAAATTTATTCCGTATCAAATCGAACCTAAAATCTAATCAGTTTTTGTCAGTCATGAGGCTAAACATCCCTGAAAGTTTCGTCTGAATCCACCCAGCGGGTCTTGAGATATCTTGACCACTGACAGGCAGACAAACAAACTGACAGACGCAAACGAAAACAATACCTCCGTGTTAATGCTCCCCATTCGGACTTCAAAGGATTCAGCCGATAGCATCCGGATAAGTTGTTATAGTTTTAAACGCTTTTATTAGATTTATGGACCAATCAGAACGACTATGAAAAAAAAATTGATTGGACTAACCTCTATCTGAGAAATGTTGTCTAGTGGTAAAGCTAGTATTGAGCCTTTTTGTTCATCTCTTCGAGACGCAGGCATACACACTCTCTCTCTCTCTCTATCTATCTCTCTCTCTCTCTCTCTCTCTCTCGCATGCGCACACGCTCAACACAGAAGCCGTTTAGACAAAGAGAGTCAACTGTCCACTTTGTAACCTACCCACACCTGACACAGTAATTCGCTTTGGACTGGAAGTGCAGTAAACTGTCGCTCGGCCCTGAGGGTTCCAATGCTTTGATGTCATTTACCTCCTCGCACTAAGAGAGGTGGAATCAGTGTAATATCAACGCCTGCGTGAAAGAGGCTGCAGGGAAACCAATTTCTGTCCCTTGTACTGACACAGAAACACGATACCTAAAGCGTAAAATGGATTTTTAAAAATGAAACATCTTTCTTGAAGCTTTTATTTTAGTTTTAATTTCAAGGTAATAGATTGAATTTAATATTTCCAATGAGTACAATACCTTGTTCCATTTCAAAACTAATTTAAATTTATTGGAAATTTTTGTTTTGAAATCATTAAAATCAGTAATTTTACCACCATTTTTAACCATCTTTCATCAAAATGAAATTTTATTAAAAAATTTTTCAAAAATAAAATATACTTTTTTGAAACTTTATTTGAGGAATATTAGCCGATTTAAGTTTGATTAATTCGATTTGAAACGAATATTACTTTAAGTTTAAAATATCACAGACATGCATTTTTTAACACATTGGTAGATGTTTATTTAAGGTGTTGAGAGGTTGAGAGCTTTACAGAGGTCCTTTTTTTTTCTACGGTAGACATATCCTGAAGACTTTTTTATATAATGTTTAAGTCCTCAGTAATCTTAAAACTTAAGAAAATATTCTCCATAATCCAATGTTTATTGATTTTGGTCTTAAATTTACTATGGTTGTTTTCTGAAAATGTCTTGTATAGATGTCTATCTTAGTCTGCCGCTGCTACCTGCCAGAATATAAACAAAGGGGTGATCTTGACCTCACCTTTCCTTTTCTACCACCGAAAATCATCAGTAGCTAAGGAGTTGTTGCTCACAACTGAAACCTTATAATCACTTGTCACTTGTTCGAAAAAGATGGCCTTTTCTTGGCCCGAAGAGTAGAATTAAAGTGTAGTATATGTGCTCAGATACTCACTTTTTGTTCTCCGACCGCCTGCAGCACTCGCCACCTGGTGGCGGGTGGGTAGGTTTGGAATAGGAATTTATCAGCTTTGACAAGCTATTACCAGCTAAGACAAGCTTAGTACCCAGTTATCGCGTATGAGTAATCTTTGATCAGCTGCCCATGCGTACGCGCTCGGTATTCTCAACATTAATAAACCGACCTTGTGTCACAACTCATCTGAGCGATGGAGGCTGGGTAAATGAAACCCTTTCTTTGCTCTGAGGGCATGATCAAAGTGCAGTAGCTGTGCACTACTTGAATACTCACTTTCTGCTCTCCGGCCACTTTCAGCTTGGCATACGCTTCGTTTGCGATCCCGCTACCTGCGGTTGATTCCTGGAACACATTACGTTTTAGTTAGCAGCTGGTCCCACTTTAGGTCTGACTATGCTTCGGAAGTAGAACGGTCTTGTCCGCTTGAGATCCCGTTACTCGCGGTCGATCCGACAGAGGAGACAACAACTGTTCAAGTTCAATTGCCGTGGCTCGCACGTACTAGCTAGAAGTGATCCTATTTAACCGCGGTCGAATCTTGCAAAGAAAGCAAAACACGTTCCAGTCCACGGTCGAAACACACACGTGATCTGCCCATCCGCGGCAGACATGTTTGGAAGCGAACACGTGTTAGGTCGCAGCCGAACCCGTCTTTCTAGGACTATGTTCAAAGCTTGCAGTCGATACCCGACTTCCAACCGACCGCTGATGACATTTCAACCTGTGCCGTTCATGCCAACGCTGACGGCGTTTAAGCCTACAGTCATTCCAGATTTCAGACTGTTTACTTGTTATCGCTCGTCGTTTTTCTCATAATAAAAATTGACATTTGATAAATGTTATTTCTTCGACTCTGTCTCCTCATAGTCTTGGCTGTTTTCACACATTCATATACAACAAAAGTTTGTGGGATCGACATCCTTACCAAGGCCCCGCAACAAGTAGTGATTCCCGACGTGATGAACAGCTGAACAGTAATGGTATCGGGTGAAAGCGAAACAATAGAGAAGGCGTTGGCCGACATACAGAGCCAAATACGCGAAAACCAGATATCTGCGACGACATGCGAGGATCCCGACACCCTTCCAACAGTGAAGCGTACTCCAAGCCGGAATAAACAGGAATGAACACCCTCAAAACCGACGTTTTGAGTCGAGATTTGATAGTAGTGGTGTGACGCGCGCCCTATCACGGTTCCTGATGGCGTCAATACAGCAGCTTGTTCTTGGGTTGACCTTTTCAACGGTGATCTCCCTTGCCCACGTTGTAAAATTGATCTCAAGAAAGTCACATTGAATTCTCGCTAGATGTCTCTCCGCCAAGCCAAACCAAGCTGGATGCGTGCGTACAATTGGGAAAATAAAAACGACACCAAAAATAAAATGAATGACGCCTGAATACGTTGTAGAAAGTCTTTATGTACAAAAGGATACAAGAGAGAAAAAAACAAAACAAAAACAATCACCAATCGTCTTCTTCTCAAACGCTGTTCCTATTACTCTGGCGACAGAACGAAAGTTTCGAACAATTTCTTTTAGTAATTTGTGAAGCGTTTTTCTTCCTATGATTAATTCAAGTTTTGGTTGGCAATATCACTTCACCTCCCGTGAGAGTTTTAAGTTTGTGGCGACTCGGACAGACTTCGTCTTACTTCACACCAAAACGAAAACTGCCGAAGAGCTGTCTTTCAGTATGGTGGGTGGCTGGCAGCGGCGGTAATTCGAATTGACTTCGTTTCCGTGCGGTGCTGGAACTGGAATTGAATTCTTTGATGTTAACTCTGTTCTGTTGACAATTTCAAAACTTGTCTGCAAAATCACTTATCTGCCTTTATCTCTGGTTGGCTGTTTCAAAACATTGTAAAATCTCTTGTTGTCTATCTTTGACTCTGGTTGGCCAGCAGTAGGCTTCTCTACAGTTGGCTCCCAGCGGCGTGGAAATTATCACTGTCTCATTACATCTTCAGCCAGGAGCTCTATGGTAGGTGGCGGACCCTGCGGTTGGTGCCCAACGGTGTGGCGCCTATCTCTGTCTCTGGGCCGGGAGCCGACTGGAACTGACTTTGGCCTCTCAGGATTCTGTATTTATACTTGTCCATGTTTTACTGGTGTGGATACGACGGATACTGTCCTCAATAGTTTTCTGTCTCATGCATCCAATGAAATAACTCTCTCTCCCACCTTTGAGCAGAGTTATTACATGACGTCAATTTACTTTTCTTTTTTAGCCAATTAGAGGCTTTTTTCTTGTCCGCCTGGGTGGAACTATAATATGACGTCAATTTTTTCTTTTCTTCTTCTTTTCATTTCAGCCAATCAGATATTTTTCTCTTTATCCCTTTTGGGCAGAGTTATTACATGACGTCAACTCTTTTCTCAGGGAACCTCCAATTTAGTCATTCTCATAATTTATTAATTGTCCTTTTCGCTCCGTCAACAAATCAACTTAACCTTTGCACTTGACTGAATTCCCAATCTGCAAAATTTCCCTCTTTTCACTTTGTCTATAGTTTGCAATACGTTTGACCTTTCTATCTTCCACAGGTGTGTTTTGCTTTGCATTTCGCGGGAATAAGGGAAAATAGAATTTTTCGTCTTATTGTTTTGTGATCCACAGATTGTATCTGGGGGAGATTTATTCAACACTGTCTATTGACATTTTGACCTTCATTCATGTCAGCTAACATATGTCCAAATTTTAGCCGGGAATTATAGTTTAAAAAAAAAAACAAAAAAAAAACGAAATTCTATAATCACTTTCCGTAGCTGGGAATTTATTAATAATGTCTCTCTTTTTAGCAAAGTAAATTTTGACACTTGACCTCTCCAGCTGTGTCGTCGAGAATTTAGAAAAACAAAAACCTTTCTCAGTTATGTATTGCTCGGACATAATACTATTCCTGTCAACAACTTTTGCCTGACATCTGTGACCTCGACTAGCTCCGCTGTTTTATTCTAAATGAACAATTACACGTGTTAATTTCTGATTCATATTTATTTTTAGTCCATTTCCAATCTTTTGGAAAGTGAATCTTTTCTCAACTAAAAAAAATATCGTCTTTTTTATTTTCCTCTGTTCATATTGGAACAGAATAAATTTTTCCTAGTTGATTCTTTTCTATCTGTAATAATTAATAATAATAAAACTAACATAACTCTTCCGTCCGCGCCATGTTAAATATTGTTATAGTAGAACAAAAATCCGACTCAACGCTATAACACTTCCCTGAAGCTTCAGGAATTTTCAGCATACTTCAGCGATAACACTCTGTACTGCAACGTCAGACTAGGCATACCTAGATCCTACATTCTTTCTACACTACGAAAGCAGGTGTTCAAGCATCTGTCCGATCTGTCACACCCTAGCAAACGAGCTACAGTTAAGCTCATAGCAGACCGCTTTGTATGACCGAACATGAGTAACGACGCCCGAGAATGAGTTTCGACGTGCATGGAATGCCAGAAATACAAGTTAGAGTGACACACTATATCCCCTGTCGGTACTTTCAGCAACCCTGATGCATGGTTCCATGTATACACATCGACCTTGTGGGACCGCTGCTAATGTGCTAGAAGTATCTTCTGACAGTTGTGGATCACTTCTCACGGTGGCTGACTGCTGTATCAATCAAAGGCACTTCTGCAAGCACCATCTTCAAAGTAATTCTGAAAGAGTGGATCAGGATCTTCGGTACACCTCAAATTATTACGATTGATCAAGAGACATAGTTCCAATCGTCCCTTTCTCCAAGAGTTTACCAACCTGCTCGGCGTCAAGCATATTAGGACGACCACCTATTATCCCAGCGCAAATGACCTTGCCGGAAGAGACATGACTACTGGGCAGAAAATTTTTCCGCACAAGGTTTCCATTACTTTCTGCGGTAGACTGGTTGCCAACCAAGGCTATAAAACCCAATCTGTCCTGCTATTTAACGTATAGCTGTAGGGAGAAGTGACAGATTAATACCTTTCTCAAGGGTATTTGCGCGTAAGTGAATGCAACGAATTCAACTGGAATTCGAATTCGGTTCTCCGATTTCTCTGAGCCGATATCCACTGCACCACAACGCACATCCACACATAGACAAGATTACAGAATCTAATAAATGAAATCTACAACAGTGGTGACATAAAGGAAGACCTAAGCAGATCTATTCTCATAGCACTGCTAAGGAAACCAAGCGCAAACGAAGGTGAATTTAATTGGACATTAAGCCACATAACTCATCATCTGAATTCTGATGAATCGAGCCAGCAGCAGAATCACACCGGAGATAGGACAAGAACAATGCGAGTTCGTCAAAGAGTTTGTACAAAGAACTCAAAATAAAGGTAGCGAAGGAAAGCAAGAAGAAAGGACTAAATATGTTACAAGAAAACAGAATGCATGATTATCAGCAAAAGGATGAGTCCAAAATGCAAATTACAAAACGGGAATACTCAAATCAAATAAGTTCAAAACTTTACATACCTATGAAGTGTTCTTATAGAGGACGGAAAATGCGATACTGAGATATGAAGTCGTATTGGGATAGACAAAAATGTATTCCAAAAGCCAAGCAGAGTATTAAGACACAGGAAAATTTCGTTAGAAACAAAGTAAAGTTTATCAAACTGTTACGTGATATTGTCCGCCTGTATGGCAATGACTACTGAACAATCTCCTCAAAGATTACTTGAAGCAACAGGAATCTGCTCCTAAAGAAAGCTGCTGAGGATACCATGGAGCGAACATGTGAGCAACAACGAGGTTTTGAAGAAAATAGAAATTTAAAGGAAACTTATACTTAGCATCAGGAAGAGACCGTTGAAATTTCTAGAGCACATAATGAGAAAGGATAGCTTGGAAAATCTTACACTCACAGGACAGGTTGAGGGAAAGAGGATCAGAGGAAAACAGCGAGTACCTTCACTAAATCACTGAAAAAACAGCATAGTACGAAGAAAAAAAGGTCCTAAACTTGATAAAAACGAAGTTTTTTTCCATCAAAATGTTTATATTATTTTTAAGAAGAAAGATCAAAGGATATTTTTAATTTAAAAAAAATTTTTTAATGTTATGATTTTAGTCAGCGGGTAACCAAATCGTTACGAAAGTTTACAATGGAAAATGTAATATTACATAACTCAGTTTTTCCTTGTGACAAACAAATTAATTTGTAAATTCTTGCAAAAATCAGATAATTGTCGGATTTTAATGAAACTTTCTGGACTTATTCACAAATTAATGAAATTAGCCCAGTGGTAGAATCGCCGACTGACGCCAATTCGGTCGGGTTTCAATCCTAGGTTAGCAAGCAAGCGGTGTTTAACCGTACTTACTGATGAGCTGTGATACGTCGAAACAGATCTGTCTGCGGGTGACTATATATATATATTCGGGCACATTTACATCAATTACTTGTGCATTAATTTATTGTTAATTCTCAATATTACAATTTTTAATAGGAGTCTATCCTTGCAAGTGAACGGGAGTTTTGGCTTGACTTTTTTTTTTAAGAAAGTGGATATTGGGATTTATACTAAGTTAAATTTTTTAAACCTGCATTTTAATTTGCTTCATTCAATCGTGCCAATATATATATATATATATATATATATATATATATATATATATATGTATCATTTTAAGTTTGTCATTTGTTTGTCGGTTTGTCGGTGATTGGTTGTTCTTGGTGTCTGTGAAAAACTCGGATTCATTTGATAGAATCCGAAAGGTAGATCGATAAGAAAATAGAGCATTCACTGCCTTCGTACTATCACCACTCATCCCAAGTGAGAGATGGTCGTATGTTTTTGTCCATGGAAATAAAAAAAAACGCATTTTAAAGTCGCCGTAATTTTACCAAAGCACCATTGAAATTAAGTCAGCTTGCTCTGTCCGTAAAAATACCCAATTTAAATATTAGAAAGAAGCAATTGAAGCATCTCTTGTAAGAAACTTACACTGCCTCGTGTCAACTTGTTTTTTGAAAAAAAAATTATTTTATTTTTTGTTTTCTTTCCGATGTTTTCATTTCTCCTTTTTTTTTTCTTTGTCCTGTATTTTCTTTTCTCCATTGTTATTAATTATTAAACTTCTCACTTCAGCCCTAAGTCCCAATTTAATTCTTTCGTTTTCTATATGCTTTTTTACAGGTTAATAAGAATAGATAGGTTCACGTATTGTTAGGCTCAAACTCTTTCCATTTCTATTGATTAAGAGTAGAGGTTCATTTCTTGTTCCCTTTTCAATATATGATTTATCGGTTCTCTTTCTTCGACCAGAGCTACAAAGATTAACTTTTATGTTTTCTATCAGAACGAAAGCTGTTGGAAAAATACATCAATAAGTCCATAGCCTAAGGATAAAAAAAGGTATTTTTACAAAACCGATATTTATTTTTCTCATAAATGTTTTCTATGTCATTATTTTTAATTTCATGGTAACATTAATCAAACGTTTTGGTGATCAGACTAACCAGTGGCTGTGATTTCCCGTTGAGTGGGTACCATTTTGGCAATTTGCAGGCTGCTGCTACCCGACTGGTCGATAAGAGAATGAATTCTTTGGTAGCGCTGAGAGAGGCTCTGCTCTGATCAACAGTTGCAAATTATCGGGCTATTCGTAGTGCCATGTCATGTACGGGTAGGTGTCCCTGCACGTATTTCTGGTAGTCAACCCTGAAGGCACACTATGCTTTGTTCTCAGCCATGCTCTGGCTGGTTTGTATTGCCATTGACGACAGTGACAATTATGGTAGTCTTTTTTCTCCTCAAAATGAATCTCATGGAAAACACAACAAAAAGAAATCCAACTAAACTAGTAAACCAAAACATACCTACCCTTTCAGCCTTTCTTTCACTAATATTCATGGTATCCATTCCAACTTCTGCAGCGTTGAATCTTTTCTCTTTGAACGATTGCCAGATATCGTTGACCTCTGCGAAACAAGCTTAAATTCTTCCATTGTTACAAATAAATTCTTGGTTCCAGGCTACCTTCCCCTTTGCCAAAAAAGAATCTAGAATGGACTTGGTGTTTACATTTTGGATAATCTTTCAATGGCCAGTGAATTGTCTCTCCTTCATGTGCTTCTGTTTTCGTTACTAAACTCCGTTACCTATCTCTTTTTTCATTTGACCCCACTACTATTTCCAGAAGTGCAGTATATAATAGTTAACAGTATAGAAAAGACTCTTTTTCTTCATCCATTTGCAAACATCTTTGTCTCTGGTGTTTTTAATCCTCACCATGACACGTGACTGGAACATTCTAAAGGCACTGATGTTGCCCGTATTCAGGCATTAATTTTTTCCATTGCGCAATCCTTTACTCAAATCGTGGACTTTCCTACTCGTTTCCCTAAAAATCCGAACAGCAGGCTTCTCTATTTGATTTATTTCTTATTTTCTCTCTTCGCTCTTGCATAGATTTGCAATACTGTCCTCGGAGTAACTCTGACCACTCTGTGGTAGCTATTGATATTTCGATCCAGTCAACTATTGAACAGGAACCCCTATCCATAATTTCGTTAGGAGTATGTGATTTTCTTCGTGACTGACATCCTTAACCTCCCAATTGAAAATTGTGCCACTGATGTTTTTTCTTGCGTAACAGCTGTCATGAATGCTTTCATCCGCTCTCGTAAATAGCAAATGAATCCCCTTCATGGTTCACACCAGCATGCTCTTACACTATAGCACACAGGAACCACTATTTTCTGTTACACCAGCGTGATAGCTCTTCTCACAACAGGCGCCTATTCGTAGCTGCTCGCAATAAATATAAGCGAGTCATCCCGAGAGAATAAGGCACCGCACAGCCTCTAACAACTTTGGCTCTCATGATTACTAATGGCCTTATAATAAGGTATTAAGGTCTCTAGTTCTTTCTCTTCAATCTATTTTAGGTGTTAACATCTTCTACTGATAAAGCTGAATGCTTCACCCGTAAATTCTCTTCAAACTCTACTCTTGACTCACCCGGAAAAACCCTGTCTAACTTCTCACCTAGAACTGGGGCTCTGTTGAGCGATACGCATATAACTCCTTCCATGGTTTCTGATATCATCTTTAACCCAGATCCCCTCAAAGCATGTTGACCTGTGATAGAAGAAGTGTGCTTCCAAAATGGCTTCTGTTATTTCTAAGTATAAATGCCTCCTGCTTTCATTCCTGTTGGAAGTATCATCTGTTGTTCCAGTTTTAATACCTCTGGTGAGCCATCCGATTCTTCCAACTATTGGCCTGTTAGCCTTTTACCACTTTTTGGGTAACTCCAAGAAGTCCTAATCAATGTTGAATTGGTTTATCATTTCTCATCGCAAGGCCTTTTCTCAGTGAAGCAATATGGCTTTCGCTTTTCCAGGTCTACTGCTGATGTACTGAAGATAATTATGGAAAAAGTCTGTCATGCTCGAGATAAAAACAGTGAAGCCCGGTCTATAACATTGGACATCTCGAAAGCCTTTGACAGGGTCTTCTTCACAAGCTGAAAATTTACAGCGTCTCTGGACATTTTTTCTATGTCCTACCTGATGACAACAGATCTCAACTTGATGTCTACACTAATGACACAACCATTTACTCTTGCCTCGATAATAAGGCTGATCAATCAGACAAGTTCAAACTGAAATGACAAAAGTTCAAATTCTGGTTGATTCAAATCAAGAATTTGAACTTGGCTCAGTGATTCCACATTTTGAGTCAATAACTGTTACACACACAACAAACATTAACTTCTCACTAAAAGGCAAGGATTAATCTTCTTCCAAGATTTGTGCTGCTTAAGTTGCAATTCTTAAAGGGTAAATATGTGCTGGGTCAGATTCTGCACACCGACTGCCATCAAACGCCCTTGCATAGTTTTAACCAGAAAATAACAAAACTGAATTCTAGTGAATAAAGGATTGGGCCAAAGCATTTGCCTCTTGTTACTTACGCCTTAGATTTATTCCCCAATGATGCACTGATTGACAGCTTTGTTGGAAAAACAAGTTTTGGATAAACATGAAAAGTATTTTCCTTTGGAGAGTTTCAAACATTTATTTTCCTTTCTGTCTTGGCTTTTATGTTTTCTATCAGAACGAAAGCTGTTGGAAAAATACATCAATAAGTCCATAGCCTAAGGATGAAAAAAAAAAGGTATTTTTACAAAATCGATATTTATTTTTCTCATAAATGTTTTCTATGTCATTATCTTTAATTTCATGGTGACATTAATCAAATAAATTGGACATTATGTAATGCAAATTATCAAATCAAAATTCAATTCATTTGTTAAATCACAAGAAAAGAGTTGAATAAGACTGGTGACTGGTGAGGCTTAGCAGATCTGAGTTATCTACCCTGAGCATAGAAAGTGGCAAGAGAGACAATCTATCTCGAGGACTGAATAAAGTGTTCAGTTCAAAATATACTCGGACAATTGGAGAAAACCAGAAGGTACATCGTTAAAACATTATAACCAACAAGCTTGTTAGCTTCGATAGCGATGCAATAGTAATTAGTAGATTTGAATACCTTTTAATTGATACAGTCAAAAATATATTTCAGTGTTGAAATATCTTGTTCAATTCTTTATAAACCAATATTTTATATTCTTCTTCTTTATGTGCTATGTTCTTTCAGAACGTAGACGATCATGGACCTTTACTTACACCTTTCCCCTGTCGATACTAAAACCTTTCCTCTTGGTATCTCTTCCAAACCCTGTTCTGCCATCCACTTGCTCAAGTCCATTAAGTGTGTCTCACGTTGCTTTCCCCTGTCTCTCTCTCCCCCTCTATCCATCCCGTAAGTATTAGATTCTCTAAGCCCTTCTTCCTCAATATGTGTCCCCAATACTTTAGCTGTCTCTTCTTGATGTTAAGTATAAGTTCCCTTTTCGTTTCCATTTTATTTAAAACCTTGTCGTTGCTCATATGTTCGGTCCATGGTATCCCCAGCATCATCTGTAGAACCACATTTCTGTTGATTCGAGTCTCTCCTTCTTCTTAAGAGGTGATTGTCCAGCTTTCCCTGCCATATAGGAGGATAAATATCACATAATAGTTCAGTAAACAGTGGATATCGGCTCGGAACGAGAAATCGGGGAGCCGAGTTCGAATTCCAGTTGAATCCATTGTATTCACTTACGCGCAAATACCCTTGGGAAAGGTATTAATCCGTCTCTTCCTTCCAGTTATGGGTTAAATAACAGGACAGATTGGGTTCTATAGCCTTGTCAGGCAACCAGTCTACCGCAGAAAGCAATGGCAACCTACTGCGGGATAATCTTCTGCCCAGTCAGTCATATCTCTTTCAAGACATGATCACCCAAGCGTGTATCACGTACGGCACTTAACTGACTGACTATTTTCTTTGTTTCCAATGAAATCTTCATGTACTCTACTTTGCTTTTGAAAAGTGTCCTTGGCCATGCCAACGCGCATTTGGATCTCAGTGTTGTACTTTCCATCTCTTTACGAAAATAGTTTAACATATAATCATCATCAGCTATGATTCATATACAATAAAATAGCACTATCTCAATGGTATCTAGATTTTATGAATGTAAGAGAAGTACTAGATTAGCAGCTAGGTGACACCCTCATATATATATATATAATTGTAAACTTATCACTATACTGGTTTCGAAAAACTCTCCGAGTGTATACGCGGAAAGAAAAAATGGTTGTAAAAAAAGAATGAGCTAAGAATGAATGAACATCAGTCGAAGTTAAGAAAAAACCCGAAACGAGTAATCTATAACAAAAACAATTTACTTTACCTTTACTTAAATTTACTATATATGTATATGTATTAGGGGATTTTCAAGTTATAATATTGTTCATTATTAAGATATATATAGAAACTTGTTTAGAGAATGTCAGACTTTAACATGCAAATATTAATATTTATTGTTTTTGTGCAGCCATAAATATTTTAATAAATCCAAAAGATATTGTTCATAGATATCTGATTAACACAGTATCTCATATTCCGTAATAAATTATTATCTTATTATTTTTTTACATATTAATATGAAATCCTTGACATTCTATAACCTTTCAAACATTTATTTTGTTAACTTATCTGCTGTTTCGACTTTAACATTGCAGCAGTTTTTATTGCATCGCAGAAAACTTCAACTTTTGCTTAAATATTATTTTATACAAACATGGACATTTTTTCATCAATGATTAGCCGCAAATTTTCTGTGGGATTGGAAGCAATTGATAGTGTGTGTCTGCACTGATGCAAATTAGTAGTGAGTGTGGGTTTTCGGTTCTAGTATAACTTTAGCTTTTAGTATCTACCTTCATCATTTTAGCAGAGGAATGTTTCGGTTAACGCTGAAAATGGATTGTGAAAAAAAGGTATAACAGAAAACGCAACAAGACTTTGTTGACACATTATTTTTTTTTATGGTGTAATTATGTGTTGGTAATAAATTTGTTGTGCATTTCTCTTTTTAGTATTATGATTATTGTGTATTTACTTTGTTTTGTTTTATTTTGTTTAGCTTACTTGAGTGTATCAGTCCTGGATTTCTTTGAGGATTAAACTATGTAACCGGTATGAAAATCAGTCACTGGTTTTTCTTAGTTTTCTTGTAGTCAATTTTTCACGTTTATTGGAAATCAAAAGTTCTACTGATCTAGGTTCCTTCACTCATTTTTGATACTTACGTTTTAAATGAATTTTTGTAAATAAAAAGGTTTCTTGAATATTTCAATTTAGCTTTAATTGAAAGAGAAAAGATTAAATCTACTATTTCCAGTTAGCAAAATACTTTAGTGTATTTCAAATAGAAATTATATTGATTGGAAGCCAAAATTTTGAGCTTTAAAAAAAGTTTTCCATTTTTCAGCCATTTTTGAGCGATCAACATATTTGTAAACAAAAATTAATTCTCGATTTTAAAAATCTTCCAAAATTAAAATATACGTCACTGACATGTTTTTTTTAGTAAAACTAGCAAACTTAAAAAGTTACATTAATCTAATTTGAAACAATTATTACTTACTTACTGACTGAAATGTAGTATTCTTAATCACGATAGTCCTGTGTTCTGAGGTGCTAATTGATTAGTGACAACTGAACTGTCAAATTCAGAATCGACATAAATTTGTGTAACGTTGTAAATGAAAGTTTCGTTTTTGGTTTTTAACTACATAGTAAAATTAAAAATGTAACATAATTTCAACAATTATCTAATATTTTATAGAATTTTAGTTAGTTTAGCCTTATGTTTGAAGATGCTTTCTGAAAAATAAAACTACAAGTAATATAAAATTTTCTTTTAAATTAATGTTAAAATTTAATAACCAAGAGAATGAAATTATATAACATGACAGCGTTAAAGCTATAGTTTATGATATGTCACTTACTGTCTACCATAAAAAAAAACAAAAAAACAGATATCTGGACACAAAAATGTTTTAATTATTTTAAAATCTTGGTGCGTGAATTTTTTAATTTTCGACTAGCAAATATAGTCTTCACTTACTAACTTAATAATCTAATGGGCATAATGATTGGAAGAAATTATAAAATACTTTTAAACTCTATAAAAAAAAAAGCAAAAGTAAAAACAATTCTTGTAAAACTTCATTATTCATCGAATTTTTTTTTTCTTTTCAGACTATGATATACTTAATATATACTAGCAGTATATCCCGGCGTTGCTCGGGTGTAATGAAAGCTTTAAAACTAATCCATGGTCCTGGAGCTCAGACTTTTGGCACGAAAGACTAAAAAGCAATAGTTGTTTCCAGTTAAAGTGAAACCGTAGACTGAAAGAAAAATGAATGGATGTAAGTCAAATTTTAATTTCCTGGTACCGATATCAAATAAGTTTTTTCATTGTAAACTGAATTTTGAAGGCTAAATAAGTCCTCTGAGTAAATTGTATCATGGCTGAGACTAAAAACTACAATTATACCTACTTAGAGCCAAACCCGAAGCAAAAACTAAAATAAAAGTGCTGAAAAAAATACAGACATACAAGCAGATAAACAGACACACACACAAACATCTTGCCTTTTATATATATATATATATATATATATATATATATATATATATTATCGATTTTCTGCACTATTGTAAGAACTGCAACCTTGAAATTTCTGAATATCATTTATATGTCTTTGTCTATGAGTGTATCAAATTTGATTAAAATCGGACTACACCTTCTATAACCCGATCTTTTCGATTATCGATTTTCGATATTTATCTGGGATACCTCGACACAAACCTAGCTAAGAACACTCGCAGATGCTATAGTATATAGTACAACTGTGCAAATTTTCAAGAAAATCGGTTCAGCGGTTTCGGAGTCTATAGGTAACAGACACACACACACACACAGACAAAGTTCCATTTATCATTCATAACTTTAGATTGTTTATAAAAACAGTTAAAGGTGTATCTAAAAATGTTATAGTTTTATTGAATTTTTGTTTTCACTATTCGGAGCAGATTTTCTGATAAGGAGCAACTGTTTGAAAAAATACATGAATAATATAAAGAAGAAAAGGTGATTTCCATTCCCCAAGGAGTCATGCATTTAACTAATAAGACAAATTTTCGGCACACTAGTCAATTTATAGAAATTTCAGGAAATTAATTGGCGGTGTGTAACATATGTAAAAAAATATTTTTACCAAGATCTTCTAAAAATAATAATTTCAGAAATAATTTCACTCAATTGTGAATGAGTCCTGAAAATTTTATCAAAATCCGACCATTATTTGATTTTTGCAAGAATGTTTATAACTGGCAAAAAAAAAAAAAATGTGTTGCGTAATATTACATTTACGATAATAAATGAAGTAGGGAGCTCTGTTATGTTTACTAAATTGGCCTTGTGCCATACATAACCGAACTCCCCACAATTTATTCCAGATCAGAAGGTTGGAAGAATAAAAATTGTTTCGTTTGTATAAAAGAATTATTTATCAAACAACTTGACATAAAATTGTTGGTTTGAAATCATTAACTTAATATTAACTAAGAAATGTTCTAAGAGAAAATGTAGTGAGAAGTGTAAAGAATTAAGAGGTCGTGGGTTTTAGCGAAATTTGAAATTTAATTTGTACAAATAAAGATTTAAGTCGACGTTTTCGATGTATCAACAGGGTAATAGTAATGTCTTCTTCTCTTTCTGTTTTTTTTTTTTGTTTTTTACAGCGAGTAGGTGAGGAGGAAAAGGAGAGATAGTGTGGGGTTTCATACATTGACACCCAACACACACACACACACACACACGCATGGTCACTCGCCGTCCACGTGATGACTGGTTCTCGCCAAAAACGATGCTAATAAAAACGGAAAACATCACGTGGTACACTAGTTAGGATTTCGTCCCGGGACAAGTGCAGACATGTCTTCCTAACTCACACAAACACACGCGCACTAATTGCGTGTAGCAATTAGTGGCGCAAAATTTCTTTTATTTTTCTTCTCCTACATTAACACTATGCACATTAACTTTCATTCAAACAGGACTTTACATAAAATAACTTCCTAAACATAAATCCACAATTTTTCCAACCTTCGTCAGTAGAAATCCACCGACTGCTACATTCGCATGTAAGTCTCTCGCTCTCTCTACTCAACGCACACACAGACACAGAACTTTGTCTTCTGTCTGACTTTCTTCATCAAGGATTTGAACTTTGAACTCTTTACGATAATCTTAACAATTGTTACAAACCTTTCTTTCAGCTAGAAAAAAACTTCATACATCTTATTTTGTTTCTACGAACAGACGAAGGGGAATGACTCTTTCCTTTTCACCTTCTTATGCATGCTCTCTCAACCCCATGTAACCTTTGTCAATACATTGTTTTTCTGGTTACTTTCGCCTTTTTGTTCTTTCTTAAATCCTGCTTTAAATCATGACCCCATGTTACGTCGAGTCGACTCGCAAACATAAATCTAAATTAGTAAGTGGACGCTTCGTCCACTACAATAGCGAACACAGCACGAGAGAGAAAATGAGAGGGTGCGAATGTAGGTCTCCGGGGCAGTCTTATTATTTCTTGCTGTTTTGTGCTGAGTTGAGTGCTCTCGTTCTTCTTCTCTCTCTCTGTCTCTGTCTCTCTCTCTCTAACCGAACGAAAAACGGGAAATATGTAGCCAACTTGGATCACGTGGTTGACTGAAACGTACACTCACTTTTGGGCTAGAAGAAACATGACACGGGTCGTTGAAAGGTGAATTTGTTGTTTTCTACAAATCGCTCTCTTTTCATTGGTTAGAAAAAAATTCACTCTGCCTCGCGAAATCTTCCTTGATTTTTTTCTCAGCAGGGAGGCAATCTTTTTTTTCTGTTGGTCAAAAATAAATTTTCACACTTTGCGAATTTGCAAACACTGAAGAAAAGAAAGTTATTTTTATTTTGTACTTACCGCAATAAAATCTGGTCACTCGTTAACGAAAAGAAAAACAAGATTTTTAATCAAATTTTCGAACGTGTTAGAAAGGATTAAAAATTTTTTAATAAAATGACTAATAAATACTTTGATCTTTCCTCTTAATAATGGTATAAACATTTTGACGATAAAGCTTTGTTTTTATTAAGTTTGGGGCTTTTAACCTCATGCTATGTTTTGTTTTTTTTGTTTTTTTTTTCAGCTAGTGGAGGTACCTATACTGATCTGTTTAGTGGGTAAGTGAATACTAATTCTAGTATCACGCAGATTTTAGCGGTAAAAGAAGAGAAACTTTTTTTTTGGTAAAATCATGGACTTGATCATTTCCAGGAATGTTAATAAAATATCATCACTTACAGGCCACTACAGATTAATAAGTGTAGAGACTTGGGATTATTCCATTAATTTAGGTGGGCTATGATCAGTTTGGGATGTGCATTGTGGGACAGTGGATATCGACTCGGAACGAGAAATCGGAGAACCGAGTTCGGATTCCAGTTTGGGAAAGATCTCTTCCTTCTAGCTATGAATTAAATAATAGGACATATTGGGTTCTTTAGCCTTTGTTGGCAACCAGTCTACCGCAAACTACTGCGGGAAAATCTTCTGCCCAGTCAGTCTTGTCTCTTTCGATATCGCCCAAGTATGAATCACATATGGCACTTAACTGAATGAATGATCAGCTTTGTAGAAAATGAAAAGCATTTCCTTCCATAAATAAACTTTTTAGCTTCATGGTTGTGACCAGTGTTAACTAGAACTTACAATAAATTTCTCATTTATCTTTGGATCATTATCAACTAAGAAAGTATAATTTCTTTCCTCCGGTACTTGGTCAACATATTATACCAACTCACCTTCTTGCTTGGATATTTCTATGAAGCAATGAGGTTAATCCAATCAAACAACTATCATAAAAATTACTGTTGAGAAGTCAGTTTTCATGTACTTCTTCATCCAACTTACATGTTATTCTTTGTGATGTCTACTTAAAGGTGGTAGTTTAGTTGCTTTCATATTTTTAATCAATATTCTTAATTGTCTTAATCTCTTTTTGTGAAATTCTTTAAGCAATATTTTGATATAGTTTCTGATAAAGCGTAATTACTCCCGAAACGTCAAATAAATTTAGATTTCGTTGTAATAATTGTAGGTAATAAATCTGTTGCAAACCTGATGACATACATAATCAGATGAATGTATTTGAAAATATAAAGAGAAGAAAAAATTTTTTAAATCTTTTATTTTAAAATTTATCTTTGGAATTAAATCTGACACGGTAAATGAATAAAGGCAAAAATACTGAGAAAAACAGCAAGCTGAAAATTAAATTAGTATATTTAAATTACTTTGCATAATTTTATTGACATATTCTCGTGTGATTTACCAAACAATAATTTTCAAATCTCGTTCTTTATATTGAAGAATAAATCCAATTTACGCTTTGTTTAATTTCTGAATGGAGATTTATTAATGTAAGAAGCAGTTGCATAATGGAGTATTTGAAATGTTATTCTAGACGCCAAAAAGATTTTGTCACTGTTGAAAGGAAAGGAGGGAAATATTTTCAGAACTGTGTCCCTTGCTTCAGGCAAATTTAAGTATTTTTTCAATCATTTCACCCCAAGCAAGACAGTACTGCGACTGGTGTGCAGGGGGGGGGTACATAAGAAGAGAGCGAAAGTTAACATAAGAGGAGAGCGAAGAGACAGAGGAATCGTTTACCGGGGTTGTCAGAAAATGGTTAAGAGAAGGATGGGAATACTGGTGTGAAGAGAGTTACGTGAGAGTAGAAAGAAAAGGGAGAACAAAATACAGGGGGTGTCGGGGAAAAAGATTAAAAGAAGGATGGGAGTCAAGGAGACAAGAATTGATAATTGACATTGCATTTAAACTCTTGGAGATTGTAGTTGTCAGAGGAGCAAGTATACGGAAGTGAGTTCTACAGGCGTGAAATGCGAGAAAAGAAGCTGAGGAGTAGAAGTGGAGGCTGCATTTGGTTGTTTTGACTGTAAAAGGGTGGGACCTTGTTGCAAATCTAGTTGAACGAGTAAATTTATATAGAGGGAGTACTAGGGAGCTAAGTTCGTCGGAGCAGAAACCGTGAAAATATTTGTGGAAGAGACAAAGGGAGGCCACATATTGTTGGCGAGAAAGTGACTGGAGTCGAGCTACCAGGTTGGGATCGATTACATTGCAGATTCTCCTGAGATGAATGGTAGGGGCGCCCGACCAGATATGACAACAGTATTCAATGCATGGCGGATGGTTGATTTGTATATATATATATATATATATATAAGATTGATTCAGGCGAGAAAAAAACTTCCTGACCCGACACAGTGACCCAAACTTCCTAGCAATTTAGCTATTGATTTAGCATTTAATTTAATGTAGTCGTTACACTTAAAGTCGGCTGAAAGATTGAGGTTGAGGAGGAGCAGTGTATTGCTTTCCGGGAGACTAGCTTGATCCATGATGATGGGGGAATAGGAAAGCCTATCTATGGTGGTTAAAGGATAGCAGCTTCATTTTGGAAGCATTCAAATTTACGAGCCATTTCTTACCCCAGTTCACCACGCATTGGAGGTCCGTTTCAAGATCAACAGCTACGTTATTTTTGTCAGCCTTGGCAGATTTCTTACTGAGGAGGGAGTAAATGGAGGTGTAGTCAGCGTAAATTCTTCATGACGTGACCGGGATTCCATCATCTCCGCTCGCCTTATGGGAATCAAGCTTTGAAATTATGTTAGAGTCCAGAGAGGGGGTTATGTATACGTGCCTCAGTTAAGCCTCAGTTCTTCGAGGGAAGTTGAGTGCGTATACTTCAGACGAGGTAAACGTGGAGTTCGAGGAGAATCTGCGAGCAAAGCACTCAGTCTAGTCCGCTGTGGCTGTGAGGACCTCAAATTTATTGATTAAATGACGGTTCGCTGCCATTCAACACACTTTTGCCGAGTCGCCATTAGTCTTTAGAGCCGAACTTGCAAGCTGTTATATGCGGCTTTATTCTATCAGCAAACAGCTTAGCATAATTTACAATTCTCTTACACACATTATGAGCAGAAGCAAAAAGGCGCCCATTATGGTCAGACGCAATTCCTGTGGGCAATGGCGACCGAGCAGGCAAGCGAAAACCAGGGGGCAAATGAGATTTAAGACGGAATGAAAGCAATAATGCTAGCTATCACCCAAGAGGAGACCTCAGAGGCGCAGTCCTAAACGGGGAGGCTAAACATTTTTTCTCAAGGGACGTCACACAGAAAATCGCGGAACGAATCCCAATCAGTTTTTTGGTACCATTAACAATTGTTTTTTAATCGTATCACCCCGAGCAAGGCGGTAACGCCACTGATGTGCAGGGGGCTACATAAGAGTAAAAAGATTAAGGGGGCTACATAAGAGTAAAAAGATTAAGGGGCTACATAAGAGTGAAGAGAAAGACGAACCAGTTAGAAAGGAGCAAGAGAAGGATGGGAATACAGATGTGATGACAGTTGCAAAGGTGGAGAGAAAGGAAAGGATATACGGGGTGGTGTGGAAAGAACTAGAGTCAAGTGGTTAATAGATGAGTATTGACATTGCATTTAAATTCCTGGAGGTTGTAACCGTCAGGAAAGCAAGAATATGGAAGGGAGTTCCACAGGCGGGAAGTGTGAGAAAAGAAGCTGCAGAAGTAGAATTGTCGTCTGCATTTGGTTGATCTAACTATGAATGGGTAGAAGGTTTCTGTGGAGAATGGTAGTGGAGAGATATTAATGGAAACCACATCATTTCCAAGAGGAAAAAATCTGCATGGCTTGGCAAGACTCAGGGATAGAGGTTAAGCAGAGATCTAGTAAAGAAGCGTGCCCTATAAAGAGACCCGGTAATTGCAAAGTTCATGGTATGGGTGCCAACAGGATCAGTGATAGAACTTTTCAGCCACTTGGCATGGTGCGCATTAGAATCACCGAACATAGATATGTTAGCGAATGAGTGGGAGGAAATATCCTTATCTATATTGTCAGAGACACTGTCTAGCAAGGAGAAGCCGGGAGAGGAAGGCGAACAGAAGAGAAAGAAAAGATAGCTAACTAATTTTAGAAGTGAAAGACGGAGACACATGTATGAATGGTCAGAGGATTCAAGAGAAGTCACCCTAGTAAGAGGGAGGTGTTTACTGACATGAACTCCCCCAGATCATGCATATGGACAAGAGAGTCCTTCCTCAAGAGGAGAAGGTAACCAAGAATCGAGAAATCAGAGGAGGGGATTGAGGAGTAAAGGTTGGTTTCGCAAAGCGCTAGGATGTCAAGGGACTTTTCGTGGAGAAAAAGATTCCACGCTGCAGATCCGTGGTACGCATACCACGGATGTTTGTTAAGGAAATTTTGAGTGGTTTAGGTGATTTTCGTTTGGCTGGTTTAGCTTTGCTTCTTGAAATGTGATTGTTCATTTTTGTGTTGTTTTGGCGAGGAGAGACCTCAAGTAAAGGTATCAGATGGCCATTGACTACGACATGCGCAGGAAGGGAGCTGGCGCGGACTGCAGCATAGTTTGGCCTCGGGGTTGCCCACCAGAAGAGCCTGCAATAACACCCATCCATGCGTGTATAAAACGATATATATATAAAACGATCGGCAGGCGTATCTTGACCAATCCTTCTTATTAAAATCACGGACCCTAAATATGCTAATTTCGTATTTCACCCCAGTTTTATTGAAAAGACACAAAACCAAGGTGGTAAAAGTAGCTACAGGGGTTCAATTTTCCCTCATTATATAATTTTTACTAGCTCGAAATGAAAATGATATCAGTTATCCATTTCTACTGAGTCTTCGACCCTTCACCGATGGAGGGGAGAGAACTTACCCTCTCTTACAGCTTGCCTGTCCTTACCCAATATCTCAGGTAGTCCAAGACAGGAAATTCTCACAGTCCAATTTCGACCTAGGTTCAACAATTTGAACACATGACGACAATATTAAGTCTATAATTCAATCAATTCGGTTACTTTTCTCAACCAAAAATAATTGTATTCTCCAATTTTAGAGAAATCTCAAATTATCTTTAAAATTAATAGAGAATTAATACCAGCCATCTGGAAATAGGGTTACAATTGCAAATGTTAATCAGAGCAACCGTTCTCGACACTATGCAAAAATTAGGGCTCCTAATTACCAGTCGGAAGCAGCCACCAGGAAACTACCAACCCAGTACTGTCGCTATGAAGAGACGTTTCCACGGACACATCACATAAATTTGCGAGACCATCAGTATTAAGGCCTGAAGAGAAGAAAAGAACCGGGAATCACTTCCTAAAAAGAGAACAAAAGGTGAGCCTCTACTCCTGTTCAAAAAAAGCGAGAGGAGTATGAACAGTATTGGGTTTCCGGTTCCTTCTAAAGTTTTTCCCTTCCCTTTTACATCTAATAGTCCCTTGCATCTAAGTGGCGTTATTGCCATGCTTGGAGTGAATTGATTTAAAAAAGAAAGAAAGAAAATGATACAAAGTTTAGCTATATATTTAATAAATCCAAATGTTAGGATTTTTATCTGCAAATAATGAAATGGCGACTGGTACCTTACGTTACATTCTTTTTCAGATCTTTTCGAAATAGTTCGAACTTTTAAAACGAAAACCTCTCATGCCCTACATATTCTTAATGACGTCATAAGAGCAATGTGTCGTGTGTTACAGGAAAACAGACGCCTCAAATCAGTAGCATCTGAAGCAGATACACTTTAACATGCTTAGAAGATATGTTCAAAAGAAGAAACAGGTGAAGGATATTACTATTGATTATATTAAAACGCGTCAAGTTTTTCATTGATAACCGATCAGAGCCTGTGAAAGAAAAGAAAATCGAAATCGGCAAAGTAAAAATCAATGTATGCACTCGCTTCACAAGGATCCACTTGCTACCAGTAACTTCAAAGGAACGACCACCAATTCTTCTCTCATGATACGCCGACATCAAGGACACCAACTAAACATTTTACAGGCTCCTCCTCTCCATCAATGTAAACCCACTCTATCGATATATGATAGGATAAACGACAAAAGCTAATCCTTATAACATCAAAAATATTGTCTGACTTATTACCTATACAAATGTATAAATAAATCGCCCTGTAGTGTGCGATTTACGGCAATATCACGTTGAAACATTGGTTCTCGTGCGATCACCGGTGTTAAGCAACATCTGTTCAATACCTAGATGGATGACCGCTTGGGAATACGAGGTGCTTTAAGCTAAGATGTGCAGATGGTGTAATGGATAACAGAATTGGAAATCGGAAAGCCAAGTTTCTATTCTAGTCGGGTTCGTTATATTCACTTACGCACAAATACCCGTGGGAAAGGCATGAATCCACCTCTTCTAGAATTAGCTATGCGTTAATTAGTAGGACTTGTATAAGTAAATCATTATCTCTAAAACTGCTTAACAACCTAAAAATATTTTCTGGCCTGGAAAAGCTTGATAAGTCTTAAAAAACAAACAAATCCTCTAATGTGTAAAACGTTTTAAGCGAAATCTTTCAGTCAAGAAAAGAAAATAGATTTGCAATTTCAAATTAGTTTGTTGTTTTCATTAAAAATCATCCAAATTTAACTTTACGATTGCAAATTTGATTCAAGCAACAAGTTTCAAATTTATCCTTACGTCACAAATTTTATTTGATTAAACAGAATTTGATTTGGTTCGATTAAACAGAATTTAATTTAATTAACCATCATTCAAATTTATCCTTGCGTCACAAAGTAAATTCGACAAAACAACATTTGGTTTGATTAAAATTTAATCAAATTTATCCTTACGTAACAAGTTTGATTCGATCAAACAATATTTATTTGATAAAACATCATTCAAATTTATCCTTACGTCATAAATTTATTTTGTGACGTATTTATAAACATTCATTTCGATTAAACATCATTCAAATTGATTTTTGCATCAAAAAGTCAATTCAATAAAATAACATGATTTGATTAAAAATTGTTCAAAATGATCCTTAGGTCACAAATATGATTCGACTAAACATCATTTAATTTGATTAAGCATCATTAAATTCATCCTTATTTCACAATTGAAATCCGATTAAGCAACTTTCGATTTGATTAAACATAATTCAAATTTATCCCTATACCACAAATTTGATTTCATCAAATAACGTTCAATAGGATAAAACATCATACAAATTAATCCTTGCTTCACAAATTTGTTTCGATTATACATATGATTAAATTAAATGTAATTCAAATTTATCCTTGCGTGACAAAATTGATTCGATCAAACAGTATTAAATTTGATAAAATATCATACAAATTTATTCTTACATCACAAACTTGATTCGATCAAAATTGGATTAAATTTATCCTTACGACACTAGTTTGACTCGATAAAACAACATTTGATTAGATTAAAGACCATTCAAACTTATCATTACGTTACAGATGTGATTTGATTAAACTAGATTTGATTTGATAAAACATCATTCAGATTTATCCTTACGTCACAAATTTGATTCGATCAAACATTTGATTTAATAAAGCATCAATCAAATTCATTCTTACGTCAGAAGTTTGATTCGATTTAACAGCATTTAATTTGATAAAACATCATTCAAATTTATCCTTAAATCACAAAGTTCATTCAATCAAACAACGTTTGATTGGGTTAAACATCATTCAAATTTATCCAAATTTATTCTATTTAAGGATAAATTTAATCTTTAGGTCACAAATTTGATTCGATCAAACAACATTTGACTGGATTAAACATCACTTACGCCACAAAGTTCATTCGCTCAAGCATTTGATTTGATAAAACATCATTCAAATTTTTCCTTACGTCACAAACTTGATTATAGCAACAAGTTTCATCTCAACCTGTGTTACTACTTCAATATATTAGGTAAAGTCATTAGTTGATCAGTTTCAAGCAGATGATGTATGGAATTGCAATGAAACTAGTTCTGAAACTTAGACGTGTGATAATGAAAGAAAACATTCACGTTGAATCTGTTACTTCAGTTGAGTGTGGCTAAAGCATTATGTGATGCTGTCTGTCCCACTAACATTTGTTCCATCAATGCTGATATTCCAGAACATAATTCAGGGAGCATTTTATGGGATAGACTAGCTGACACTAGTTAACCAATCTTGATAGATGATGAAAGAACTCTTTCTAGATTTTATTAAGTATTTTGCGAAACATACGTTGCATAAACAAAAGCCAGTTCTCGACCTATTTGAAACCTACGTCTCACCTTGACCTTGAAATGGGCTTTATTTTGCGAATGGAAACGCTGTTCTATTCTCCCCGACATTTGCTATAAACTGTAAACGTTTGACTGAAAAAAAGTCATTGCTTCAATAGACATACAAATTTAGGGTTTTAGATAGAACACCTCGTCTAGCGAGTAGAGAACCGAGGTGAATTAGGGTCCTTGGCACAGCTGAAGAATTAGTCCGGACCTGAGAAAGGGATGGAACAAGACGTGCCGCAGTCAATGTCCAGACTCACACCAATGGGGAACAAAATATATTTCCAGATGGTAATCCACGACTTCATCTTTTAGAGTGCAACCATCACATATTGTAAGTACTATGCCATGTATTGTTGTTTTACCTTGTTGCAGTTAATAAAAATTGTAAACGTATTTTGTCACCGCTCTTTTCGTTCCCCTGTAGTAGCTCGTATCTATGTTTGAGAATTCCTTGGGGTAGGATGTTGTTATAAAATAACAGCCGAACAGAAATAATTTTAGAAAGTTAATGACAATATATAACCTTCTTTCAGTTGTGAAGCTGTTGTTCCTGTAAATATCCTAAATTTTTTCGAAATCTCAAAAATTGTTCTTTACAAAGCAAGTATTTTAACTGACACCGATATTGACTTACCTACTTTGACAATTTAGATATTTGAGAAATACCTTGTGGTGCAATTGATATCGGCTCGGAATGAGAAATTGGAGAAATCCAGTTGAATTCGTTACATTCACTTAAGGGCAGGCATCCCTAGGAAAGGTATTAATCCATCTCTTCTCTCTTCAGCTATGGATTGAAAGGCAAGACAGACTTCTATTTCAGATACAGGCATTGCATACACCAACCCCACTTGTCCATTTATCTCTTGTTATTTGCTTGTCATAAATTGTTTTCAGTGTATCACACAAAGAATGAATCAGTCTTCTTTACTGGTTGTAGCCAATTTCGAATGATCTGCCTTACTGGCCATTTCTCTCTAGGATTTAAAGGAGCGCCAGATAGTAACATGTAATGTAGGTACCTCCACCTTTCAGTATAAATTTTCAATACCTGATTTTAAAATTATTTTTTTAAAATAAATAAGTTATATTTTATGTTTAAAATTAATTTTAATTGAAAGTCAAGAGATTAAATTGAGTAATTCCAGTAAACAAAATACACTGGCGTATTTTAAAGCGAAATTATATTGACTGGAATCTAAAATGTTTCAGATTTTAAAAAAAATTTAAAAGTACCGCCATTTTGTTGATTGATCGACACATTTTTAAACAGTAGCCACATTCCTGTTTTCAAAATCTGGTAAAGATAAAATATACGTCGCTGACACGTTATTGAAGTCAATTTTTTAAGTTATAACTTACCTTTATCTGTTTTCATACAATGTACTTGCTTACTCTCTGAAATATTCGCTCTAACTTTTTATCAGTTAAGGTAATCCGATCTACACTGTCTATCTCAAGTGTCGAGTGACATAATGACAACCGGAAGTCGTTAACAAGGTTAAGTAGGGAGGCCGAAGGCGACAAAAATATACGAATGTAATTTTTTATGTAAGGGAAGACAACCCTTGAATCACGTGATCTTTTAATGATAAATATCACGTACGGCCATCCGTACAAATAAAAATACGGGCAGTAAAAATGAACACAATTAAAATGTTTTAATTATTTTAAAAATCCATTGACTCAATCATTTGTCTTAAGCTTTTAAATTTTCGATTAGTAATTGTAGTCTTCATGCATTAATTACATACCCTAGCCCAACACGTTGAGGAAGAAATTTAACAATAATTTTTAAACTTTTTATATATAATTTTTATATATAATTAAAAAATTAAAAAACATGAAAATAATTCTTGTAAAAATTCATTATTCATTGAATTTGTTTTTCTTTTCAGATTATGATACGCTTAATTTATATTGTTCATAAAAGCAATCAGAAGTTTATCCACATAAAAATTGGCATAGCTATTGCATTTTTCGCAATTCGGACCTAGTTTTTAGAAAAATGGCACTATTGGAGAAAAAAAAACTGTTGATTAGCATTCCCCAATGACTCCTGAATTTAATTATTGTGGACAAAATTCGAATTTTTAAGCATTTGTGGAAATTAATTGGTAGAGGGGGGGGGGAAACATATGTAAAAAAATATTTTTACTAATATTTTATACAAAATAATTATTTCAACATTGATTTAGGTCAATTAGGAATAAGTCCTGAAATTTTCATCAAAATCCGACCATTATTTGATTTTTGCGAGAATTTCCAAATTAATGTGTCTTTCACTGTCAAAAAAGTGCATTGTGCAATATTACGTTTTTTTTTCTTATTAACGTTGCGGCAATTTAGGGCTCGCACTGACGTCAGAAAAAAAACAGATTTTCTACAAAAATTTGGAACGTGAAGGAATAATTAAAAAATTTAAAAAATAATTAAAAAATTCTTTAATCTATCCTCATAATGATAATATAAACATTTTGCCGATAAAACTTTGTTTTTATTTAGTTTGGGGCCTTTTTCCTTCATACTATGCTGTTTTTTTAGTGATTTTGCGGAGGTACCTAAAATGTTACTGTCAAGTAACATGATTATATGTCTTTGCTTGAATGTCTTTGTCTAGGAACTTAAGAAAAGGCTACCGCCGCAAGAACGGGCAGAAATTCACCAGCATAAGATTGCATAAGATGACAGACACAGAAAGAAAACTGGAGGTGTTTAAAGGAAAGCGAGAATAAAAGACTAACTATCATTTATAAGAAGACAGAATGTGTGGCCACGAGTGAGAAGAACAGCTCATGATGTTACAAATTCGAAAGGTCAAGAACAATTAAATACAGAAATCTGTCTTGGAATTTTTTGCTTTGAATCGGAAAGTGTCAATTGGAATTTCTGGGACACATAATAAGGAGAAAGGGCTAGGAGAATTTCACACTCACAGGACATATTAAAAACAATATGGGAAGATGGAAACAGTAACCAAACAAACAGGCTTGTGTAAATGGATGGCAGAACAGGGACTAGAGAAATGGGAAATTGTGGAGAGTCATGATCACACATACCTTGAAGGGACGTGGTGCATAAAAGAAGTAGATAAGCTTCGTGGAGCTTTTATTGATCAGACTAAATGCGGAAAGGATTTGCCGAAGAGAGTTTTATTTGCGGTCCGTGGCTAAAATTACAGGTTGTTTACAAATCAATTCTTCTATTTTAGTTTGGCTATCGACTTTCTGCAGCAAATCAAATTTTAACGGCTGCACTAATTAGCGTGGTGAGATTTGCGAAGGTAAGATAAATAATATACTTATATATAATTATAATTAGTTTAATTAGTGTAACCGGTTAAACAACATGTAATTTAAACCCCAAACCGCAAATAAGCACCCAACGGTATTCTTTTCTTTTTCGTTTTTTTTTTTTGTTTTTTTTTACAATGATTTTCACCCGGTACAAGGCTCAAGAGGTAAAGGGTTTCACAGTAAGAGGTACAGTTTATGGGGATATGCGGGGAAGGTAACAGTTGACTGTAGACTTGAACAGGTTAAGATTGCAGTGGTTGGGGAAGCATCATCTTGGGAGACAGCAGCAATTCGTGGAAAGAAGCTGCTCGAGTGGAACTTCATCTCACAAATTGAATATGAAGGGAATGCAGTTGGTTTGTTACAATATGCATGGCATGATGGATCTTTTCCGTGAAGGTTGGTTTGAACCGATGGAACGAAGGAATGTAGTTCGTCTTAACACTTTCCGTGGAAATAGCGATAGAGCAGCGAGAGACCTGCGACGTTTCATCTGTGATTGTAAGGTGGGAAATAATTCGTCACCCAAAAGGATGCGGAGATGCTTTTGAACTGGAAAGTGAAGACTGGCTCCTGCCCATATATGGCAGCAGTACTCCATTTTCAAACGAATCTGGTTCTTGTAAAGGTAGAGAATAGCAGGTGGTTTTAGGTAGTCACTGGAGTTGTACAGGGAACTGATCCTATGTACGAGTTTTACTTAAGGTCTGGGCTGAGTTTGCTCCAATAAATGCTAAATGCAAGGGACTTTCCTGAGGGACATTTTTGTTTAACCATTATTAACTTTTGATGAGTATATTATGATGGTAATGGTACCAGGTAACATTGGCCATTTCCTTATAAGGAAACATTCAGCATTCATTAGTCGAGCAACCAGTGATATTTTCGGTTGAAATTCATAAAATCTTTCGATTGAAACAAATTTTCTGGAAAATATGCTGTAACTGTTATTGATCTTTCTGTTATTAATGGATGCTTCCTTCTTTTTGTTTGAATGGTGTCATTATTTTCTCTTTGAGTTACACGTGATATCCATAATACTTTATCTAATATAAATATATTCAGGATAATATTTATATTAATAAGTCATGTGGTCATTGATATTATCCCTTTACTGGTTAAAACCGTAAATACACGCTTCGATTATGGCTCCAGCCACGTAACAATATTATTATGATCGACAATTCACTAATTGAAATATTAGCAGAAAACTTAGGCATCATTTTTTATTACAACTTTTAAACTGGTTGTTTACCATCATCATCATCATTACTCATCTTTTGTACATACAAATGACAGCCGTCACCATTTGTCTACACGCCTCAGCTAAAGCGTGTATGTCATTTCCAGAGTCTTTTCCAAATTGGCTATTATTGTATGTGTGGCCTCAATGGAGCCAGATAGCTTGACTGAGTTGACAAGTGTATAAAACAGGTCTAGAGATAAGAGACGCCAAAGACCGGAAGGAAGAAATAAAGAAATAAAAGGCCGCGTCGACAAAGTAAGGATAACGAGAGGCTCGAGTG
Source organism: Ascarosepion bandense (assembly GCA_037127315.1). NCBI lineage: Eukaryota > Metazoa > Mollusca > Cephalopoda > Sepiida > Sepiidae > Ascarosepion > Ascarosepion bandense. Next base: position 937,059 of record JBBBDQ010001708.1, read on the forward strand.
GCAAATTGGAAGTCGAAAGTGAGGAAGACTGCGTAGATTGGTGCAGCAGATATGGTTGAGGCGGGTGGAAACATGGGGAAGAGTCCACAGCCGTATGTTCTTTCTGTTACTCGCGCCAGGTATCTGTGGCGATGACGAGATTATGTGGGCACTGAGTAGTTTACCGACTTGACTTAAAGTTTCTGGATAGGTTTGTGGATATGCACAATATGATTGCAAAGTAAATAAAAAGAAAAGAAATCGAGTGATGTATTGTAAATTGATGCACCTACAGATATGAAGACGAATACATACGCGTTTATGGAGACAAGCGTCTTCAGAAACTTGTATAAATATATTTAATTGTATGTTAATTTGTGTGTGCGTGTGTGCATGCCCGTATGTGAAGTTATATAGAGTCACAAATACATACACATTGAGAGAGGAAGGTGGGGAGAGAGATTTTCTTTTGAAGCCATCAAAATGCGTGACTCTTTATCAACTTCGCCCAAATCCATCTTTTCTTATCTGTAATCTTTTTTTTTCTTTTTTACTTCTGTTTCCCAAATGTCTGTCTTAATGGAATCGGCTTACACACACACACACACACACACACACACACACACACACACACACACAATTACTCACACCCAATCGCGCATACGCAGAGAGAATACGCAAACAAAGAGAAAAACAATACACACACACACACACACACACACACACACACACAGAGGAAGACATACATACATACGGCCAACGACGCAGAAACACAAACAGAGGATCAATCAATAAGTCCGTAGCCTGAAATAATTATGAGGTGAATTTTAATTTGAAACTTTCATAATTGAATATCTGATCTATAATGGAGAAACATTGATTTAAGTACCTCGACAAAGAAGGATATTATGTTGAAAAATAAATAGTTGTTATATAACTGTAATATTTTCTTTCGTCATTGAGCATACTGTTGCGTTCACATAGATAAAGAAACGCAAGGAGACTGAGTAAACGAGAGAAAATAAGAAAGAAACAAACGAATATAGGCAGGGAATCCGAGTAAAAGGTAGAGTGGAGTGTACAGTCACGGCTGTACGCAAACATCTTTGCTCTTTGGTTTTAAATAACATAAAAATGTCTTCCACTTTCCTTTCCTGGATGTTGTTTTGTCGTTGATATGACAACGTTGCTTGTCGTGACTGTCAAAAACCAATCTGTAGATTTACTTTCTGACAACAACAAAACAGTGACAAACAAGACAAGCACTCATAAGAAACAATTACGTTTTTATTTCTTATAATGATCAACTAATTCGATACCCGTCGCTTCGCTGGCGGCAAGATAATATAATTCGAAATCTAAATTGTTTGTCCATTTAATGTAAAATATATTCAATTTAAATACAGAAGGACTCATACAAATATCAAACGACTGCATATTTATATATTTTCTTTTTGTTGCTATATCTGATTGAGTGTTCCTGCTATTCATCTCGATGTTCTCGACAAAAATCCAAAGGAGGATCTGCAACGTAAATCGATTCTGATTTAGCAGCTCACTTTCAGTCACTTTCTCATGATGTGGTTTCTCTTTGACTTTTCTACAAATATTTTCATGGCTTCTTCTCTGGAGAGATTCTTTTCCTGTTGCCGCGACCACATGAATTTATTCGTTTTACCAGATTGGCATCAAGGTCTCACCCTTTTACTGTCAAAATAGTCAAATTTAACCGTACTTCTACTCTAATAGTTTCTTTTCTCACACTTTCCCCCGTGTAACTTCACTCCGTATACTTGCTTCTCTGATAGTTACAGTCACGAAAAGTTTAAATGCAATGTCAGCTGTCATCTTCTACTTCCCTAAATTTCATCTACCTCCCTAAATCCAATCCATTTCTCATCCTTTCTTCGGCATCTCCTGTAACCTGTTTTTTTCTCTCGTTGTAACCCCCTGCGTATTAGTGGCAATCCTGCGTTGCTTGGGGTGAAATGTTTATTAAAAAATTAATTCTCGCGTGGTCCATTTCAATTTCATTCAAATTTTGTGTGTGCATATAAGTTTGCGTGTGCGCGGTATATTTTAATTTAATGGTACACTTAAAAAAATAATAATTAAAAAATAATTTTTTCTAAATATTTTCATGACAATTGTTCTAATGAACTTTCCTAATTGGCACGTAGATTGTGTGAATTTGAGCGTGCTACTAGATTGGCAAATAGGGATCATCTTTTTACTGTTGAAATAACTAGATGTCACCATAAGTTCTATTCTAATAGTTTCTTTTCTCGCACTTCTCGTCCGGAGAACTTTCTTCTGATTTTTGCTTCTCTGACACTCTCTTCTTCGATGTGCCATGTTCCTTAAGGACGTTTACGATAATGGCTCTCCGCAGTTTCCTGTCCTTTGTAGCTCTTAATATCTTTTGTCTTTTGCCATCTCTCCCAAACCCTGCTCTTTAAACTTAAAATGGTAAGACCTATCTTCAAGAACCGAAATTCAATCGTAACCTTCTGTCTTCCTTAAACCTATTGTGTTATTGTCCGTAACATCTGGCGTCTTAGTGGCATTATAACCTTACTTGAAATGAGTGAAAGGATTTATTAAAAATTATTACCGAATAATTTACAGAGTTAAAAAAAAATCTAATAACATTTTATTATTATTTTTTTATATCTTTTAAAAAATTGAGTTTTTTTTTTTTTTTTTTTTTTTCAATTTAATGATTTTATTGCTCACCCCAGGTTAGGGGTTATCCAGTCTGAGTGAGAAAAGACTGTATTATTTCAATTTTTTTTTTTCATTTCAAAATTGTGTATATGTATGTGTGCGCTCATGTATTTATTAAATGACACAAGCGCATGTCTGTAACTTACTCAGCAGAGACATACGTATATACATTGCATCAGTCAGATATGTACCATACGGGATACACGCTTGGTCGATCATGTCTCGAAAGAGACATCACTGACTGGGCAGAAGATTTTCCTGCAGGAGGTTGCCACTACTTTCTGTGATAGACTAGTTGCCAACTAAGGCTACAGAACCAAATCTGTCCTGCAATTTAACCCATAGCTGGAGGGAGAAGAGACGGAATAATACCTTTTCCAATGGTGTTTGCACGTTACAACGAATTCAAGAGCAATTCGAACTCTGATTTCTCGTTCAGAGCCGATAACCACTGCACCACAACCACCCGTGCATACAATGCGCATACACAGAATGAGTGTGACGGACAGAGAATCATCCCTTCTTTTATAATATACACGGGAAGCTTTTTAAATTTATTAAAATTAACATTCTTCCATTATCAAAACGAATTCAATCGAAATCTTTTAACGACACTGTCTTTTCAAAGCTGCGCGAAAAATGCTGAAAAGTTATCGGCCCGAACAAACAGCCTTTTTTTTTATTTTTGATTCTTTAATTTTTTTTTCCTGGTGTATTTGTTCTGATTTGGAGAAGTGTGTTGTGGCGAGAATTTTCAGCATACTATAATCGGACGTTTGAATAATTTGTCTATTTCGAAACTGTCTGTGTAATAAGATAACAAATCACTAGCGAAATGGCAAGTACAAAGTTGCACATCTGAAGAAACCTATTTTACTTTTATGTCAGGCATTGGAATACTTTCTGGGTTGTTAGTCCTTCTGGAACGTAGATATTTGTTTGACGCAAAACTCAAAGAATGTTCTGTAATGCAATCGATCCTGACCTGTCATCTCGACCAGTTACTTTCATGGCAATTGTTCTGATGAACTTTCTCCTAAGAGCTTCAACAGCAGGAACTCAAGCGTGCTGTGAGATTGGCAATTAGGTTTCACCATTTTACTGTTGAACTAGCTAGATGCAACCGTATGTTCTATTCTAATAGTTTCTTTTCCCGCAATTTCCGCCTGTGGAACTCTCTTTCGATTTCTTGCTTGCCTGCCACCCACAATTTTCAATGATTTAAATGCAATGCCAATAGCCACCTTCTGTCTTTTCGAAGTCTGTTCTTTTATTATGCTTTCTCCTCGATAAAGTCTTCTCGTTCTCTTACACTTCCTATCGTCCTAATAGCATTATCGCTTTACTTTGAGTGAAATGATTAAAAAAGAAAGAAAAGATAACAATAACACTATCAATATATATGTTGTGGCCTGTTCGGGCCAGGAAGAAAGACACGAAAACAACAAAGGTAGGCTGAAACAGTGTATTGGAATAACAGAACATATATACAAAATAAAAGTGTTATTAGTCAGCAGACAGAAGTGTCCATCCGAACTGTCAAGTTACACTGCGCCTCAACTGCCTCCCAGGAAGTCTGGCAGGTTAGTATTTATGAAGGAGGAAGAGTTCATTCTAATGTAGATAGGGCACCATAACAATATAATAGAATTCGCTCGGCTTCTTTATCCACTTTTGTATGAACACAAAAACGTGTTGAATTATTCGCAGGAATAACTTAATAGATTTTTACGCTATTGTTCCCTCAGTACAAGGCCCAACATCCTTTCAAGGTAAAAGGTTACTAGATGAGGTCGTGTTATTGACGATATTTATTAGTATTTGCTATCTTATAAATGTTACTATATCGCTATTACTATGGCAAGCTACATTCCTTAGTCACCAACTCGGACCTTCGCAAATAGAACCCCTCATTCAGTGTTCACAGTAGCAAACCATCCCCATTTAGCTTAGAGCACCTTAATGGTGTAATGGTTAGTAAGCTTGTCTCGCTAGAACCTATTACAACTAAGTAGTGGGTTCGATTCTCACTGGGTAGTTCATACTTTCGGCCTTGTGCTATATTTAAGCTGCGCTTAAAAAATCACCCATCCTCATTTAACTTCGCGTTCCTTAAATGAAAAGCAAGTTCTATTAAGACAGCTTCATCCCTAGAATTGTTACAACAGGCTCCCCAGAGATTGCTTCCGTGACAACTACAGCTTATAGACATATCGTGTTGAAACACCGGTTTTCGTACGATCACCGAAGTTAAGCAACGTCGGGCCTGGTCAGTACCTAGATGAATGATACCTTGGTAATACCAGGTAATGTAAGCTTTGATGTACGGGTGGTGTTATGGACAACGACTCAGAATGTACAATCGGAGGCCGAGTTCGAATTTCAGTGGGGTTTGTTATTATACACTAAACGTGCAAATATCCTTGGGAAAGGTATGAATTCACTTCTTATCGGGGTAGGACTTGTATCAATAAGTCATTATTATCTTCAAAAAACATTCTTACAATTTTCTGGTGTTACATAACCTAAAAACGGTTGATAAGTCGTAAAAAACAAATCCATCCATCATGACAGCTACAATTTTGGTCTCTTTTAATCTAAGGTCAACCGATATTTATCCTATTCGTCCTCATAATACTTGCTTCTCTGATAGTTAGTCTCGAAAAGTTTAAATGCAATGTCAGCTGTCATCTTCTACTTCCCTAAATTTCATCTACCTCCCTAAATCCAATCCATTTCTCATCCTTTCTTCGGCATCTCCTGTAACCTGTTTTTTTTTCTCGTTGTAACCCCCTGCGTATTAGTGGCAATCCTGCGTTGCTTGGGGTGAAATGTTTATTAAAAAATTAATTCTCGCGTGGTCCATTTCAATTTCATTCAAATTTTGTGTGTGCATATAAGTTTGCGTGTGCGTGGTATATTTTAATTTAATGGTACACTTAAAAAAATAATAATTAAAAATTCCCCCTCCATTATATTCTCACTCAGTAATACTCTATCTTGAGTGGCCCTCGAGAATTGTATTGAGGTAAAAAAAATTACTAATGGTCTGAGAGTGTTCTTATGCATTTCAATACAATGCAGAAAGAGGGTAAGATTGAGAGCTGAGACTTGAGATACGACTTCATCGATCTCGTAGGCTTCAGAATCTTGACCATTGACAACTGCTGTTAACAACATCCCTGATATGTAGAACTTGATGATTGCAAGGACACTTCGGTAGATTGCATAACTGGAGAGTTTGCGTCACCAGTACCTTTATCATATTTAACCAAAGGCCTTTGAAATGTCTAAAGTAATCGCTTTCGTGATGAATCTGTTATCGAGTGCCTCACTGATTCTGTATGTTATAATAGTTAAGACATTATCAGTTACTTATAAGAGCGAAATCCATACTGTTTATCACTTAGGAGTTTCTTTGTTGAAGGGATCAATAATCTTGTAACCAAAGACTCAGAGAGTGTGCGTATTACACTTAGGAGGCTGACGGGGCGATACTGAGAAGGAGATGAGCACTCTCCCACATACTTGAAGACAGGGTAGACAATGCAGCCATTAGATTGCAATCATTAGATTTACCTTATTCCTCAAGTTATAGAACAGTGTGACACTGCATATAATGTTTCATGCTATTTTACTGACATCAGGCACGTACTTAGCAGTGCGGTAATGAGACGCCTGAGCACTGAATCAGTAAACGAGAACTGTGTCTATGTTTGTGTGCCCCTCTTTCTCTGTTTATGCCTATTTATATTTCTTTGTGTATCTATGCCAGTGCCTGTGTCTTCCTTTCTTTCTATGTCTACACATTTCTCTCTCTCTCTCTCTCTCTCTTTATATATATATATATATATATATATATGTGTGTGTGTGTGTGTGTGTGTGTGTGTACACACACAAACAGTGCGACGGATAAATTGTCGTCTGAATTACGCAAAAATGAAAATAACACTGATATTTCATTTTAACAGATATATTTCCCAAAATTATGCAAAAATATCTTTAAATACTAAACAGTAAATTTATTCAATAAAATCACCATTGGCGTCCAGTTGACTTCGAAATCTCCAGTAACTCTTCTGGACGGTCTTCTTGTTTAAGTTGGTGAATGTTGCCGTAATCCTTGCCTTCAGTTCATCTTTGGTGCAACAAGGAGTTTTGTTGGTCTTTCGCTCAACTGCGCTCCACACATAATCAATGGGATTGTAGTCGAATGAATTAGGTGGCAAGATATAAAGAGTGATGTAGTTGCAGAAATGACTAGATTCTCCTGCTTGTGTGGCTTGGTTCAGTGTCTTGTTGCCAGACATAGGGTCTTTCAGCAGCCACCTTCTTGACCCAAGACAGCACTCACTCCTCAAGGCACTTTATGTAGGCCTCCGTGTTGAGTTAAATACCCTCACCAATAAATTCGGGAATTCTTTTTTTTATCAGAAGAGTCAAAGTGAGTTTTCCAGCTACCGTACCTTCGTAATCAACATTAGACTCATCCAACGCTTTCCGAATTCTCTACTCTACCGTAGATTGACACCCAAACACGCTGAAATGTTCGTATTGGAGCTTCTGACGCAAATGGCAATCAGTTCAGCGTGTCGTTTACGAATTTCTGGCGAAATGGTACTCTTTTTCTCATAGACGGTTACCAGCAGATCCGACTATATTTTACAGTTGACAAAATCAAAAACAAACAACGCGCATGGAGATGAGAATAACAAAAAACTCTGATACTCAACACCAGGAAAAGAAATTTCTAAAGCACATATTGAGGAAAGAAGTCTTGACAAATTTGATACTCACAGGACTGATTGAAATAAAAAAGGACAGAAGAAAACAACACAAAACTACCTAGTGAATTTGAGTAAATGAATGGTCGCTCAATCAATTTATTTAGTGTTACAAATAACGAGAAGTTGTGGAGAGCCATGATCGCCAACGTCCTGAAGGAGTACAGCACATAAAAGAAAAAGAAAAAGTAAAAGGGAATGAGCTATGGAAGAGTTAAGGCTCTTGTTACTGTTGATGAATGTAGAAAGTTTGTTTTTAATCTCTATTTTCGGCTTGTTGTCAGTAATGCTCTCTTTCAGATGTACGCTTATACAAGAAACAAAGATAAGCCCCGACAAAGTATATAAACAGCCTAAAATTGGAAGGGAATAAAAACTTTCCATTTTTACTATTAACCAGTGTCACAAACAGACTCAAGCAAGTGCTTTTATTAAAATGTATTATTAAAAAGTAATCTTTTGAAATTGAATATCTTCAAGACGCTTATCTATTACAAATTTACCGCAATGAAAATAACCTCACTAGTTTTTAAGGATTAACTCCTTTCGGGTCATTTGTTGTATAGGAATTTAATCTGTACTTCTGACTGAGACAAAAATCCCCATCATCAATTTAAGATTCATTATCTGAAAGTTAAAATTGAGTAAGCAAATTTGGTGCTGACTCATTTTCTGGATGAAACAAAAATAAATGATAATCTTTCGTTTATTATAATTGAAAGATGTAAGAAACGCATTTCTTACATCTTTTAATGATGACACACGAAAGATTATCCGTGAGTACGAACAGATTTTATTAAAAATAAGCAGACATAATGTTTGCAATTTATTTAATCTGTCTAAAAGACAATTTGCTGCCTAAATATACACACATACACACACACACACATATATATATATATATATATATATATATATATATCTTAAAAACAGAAATAGTGGAGACATTGGTATAGAAGAAAAATAGCTAAAATAATTAAAAGCAAACGCCAACCTCAAAATTTTTAAAAACATCTTAATCTTATCAAAATTCGACCAACACACAACATAGGAGGTCACAAAATAAAAGAATCGCCCTGCACAGAAGTAACATGAAACTAACCAATAACAGGTAATTATATGTCTCCCAACTTTTACATAAATGCAGTGGAGGTAAATTCAGAGTAATGTCTATCTTCCAAAATGCAGATTATGACACACTCATGATGCAGAAATAAATATTTATAAAAATACAAGCCTTCCCTCAACAAAACAACATGAAAAACCTAAGAAATATACACAGACACACAAAATTCAAACGCGAAAACACACACACACACACACACACACACACACACACACACACACACACACACACACACACACACTAAATTCCAATAGTATCCAAAAAACAACAAAAAAAAAACTAGATGACCCGTAGAGTAGAATTGAATCAAAATCGCTGAAAATATTTTTGAAGTGTAAAGACGAAATCAGATTTCGCAAGTCAGTGAAAAAACCTTTTAGCGTCAACGAAGGTGACAGGAGAAACTTAACATGTGGGGGTGAAAAAAAAAAAAACAACACGCACGCACGCACGCATATGAACTCTCTGACCTGCCCACTACTTGATTTATCTATTTATACACGATACCTTAGCCATCAGAAAAACGAAGGGATCTCGATATGTGAAGTCACAAGTTTATTCGCCTAAAAAGAGTTAACTTTAGACTCGAAACACGTGTAGCGACACAAATACTACTATGGACACTTAATATATCATACAAAAATTAAGTAATATTAATACTAATTATAACAATAAATCTACATCTTAAACAAAATGTTCACGGATTCTCGCACTTTTTCTTATATATATATATATATATATATATATATATATATATATATATATATATATACCCACATTTCCACTAATTGTTCTAATGAATTGAAAAAGTAAAAAAGAAACAAGAATGTTATAAATATACTTAAAAAAAGAGAAAATTCGCTGTATTTCTCTAAAAAAACAACAACAACAAAAAACGATAATAAAGATAATTTTTTTAATTTTTTAATTGTGCAAGTGTTTAGAATTTATTGAAATCAAAATTATTGCGGAAACGAAACTGAAATTTGACACATACTTGCTTTTTTCTAACGCACCAGTTAAATAAGTAAAAATTTGTTATTATATAAGATGATAAAAAAAAGTTATTTACTGTTACTTTTATCTCTTTATCACCGTTTCTATAGTTCGAGAAACTATCCTTCTTTTACACTTGGAAGAATGATAATTTAAGAATTTTTTAATATACTCAGATATAATGACATTTTTATTTCACAGATATATAGACATTAAACTATATATATTTGAAATATATAATTCAAACATTATTTTAGACACATAATCAACGCATCTAATTTCATTATCTCTTGACTCGCATCAATGATTTTAAAGAAAGAAAAGATGAAATGATTAAAAAATGTCATTTTTTTTATTTGAGCAAAGTAGAAATCGACTGTTTCTGCTACTGGAAAGTTGCATTTTGAAAAAGAAAACGTGTTCAAAAAAGAAAGAAAAGAAAAGAAAGAAAGAAAGAAAGAGAGCAAAAAACGAAAAGAAAGCAAGAAAGAAAAAGAAAGCAGGAAAGAAAAAAAAGGTTGTTGGTTATGAGAAATTGCAGAGAAGCAAAGAATTAGCCATAGAAATATTCTTCCTTGTCCCATTTTCCTTTGTGATAGTTTAAGAAAATTATGTTATATATATATATATATATATATATATATATATATATATATATATATAACGTAGAACACTTGGTATATTATCCAGGTAAATTCTAATAGAGATGAACTCAAAAGAACTCAATGTTAAATTCATTTATTTAATTTAACAGAGTAATATATTTTAGAAAAACGTTTTGATATACTACAATTTCAATGGGTAATACATATTTCACCGCACAAAACAAAAAAGTAGTTGACATTAAGAAATATTATATTTTAGAAAAAAATTTTGATATACTACAATTTCAATGGGTAATACATATTTCTCAGACAAAACCCAAATGGTACTTGTACCATTTGGGTTTTGTGCGGTGAAATATGTATTACCCATTGAAATTGTAGTATATCAAAATTTTTTTCTAAAATATAATATTTCTTAATGTCAACTACTCCATTCCTCAGGCACTGAATTAAACTACAAACATTTTATAAAGAAGTAACTTCAGAAAAGGTTCGAATTCTTATGCCATATCTTGGGAAATCCTTCTTCATGTGACAGCATTTAAATCAAAATGGTCTAAAGCAACGGTCTCCTAAGCAGTTGATACCGACTCCTCATGGTTAGTGGTCTATCTCGGGGGGTCAATAAATCCCTGAGGGTCAGAAAAGTTTGATACATACCTTTGGACAAAAGCTGATAAACACCAGGGGATCGATTAAACTTTTGAACCAAAAACTTACATTCATATTAGTCAAGAAATAAAACTTTCAAACTTTGACCTCGAGATATGCATGAAACACATGAAACAATTACAGAACGACTTCAAAGTATGATCTAAGGATCTTTATAAAATAAACGTACCTGATTGGATCATTACAGTATTTAATTTTCCTATGAATATGCGTATTGGAGCATGAGAGAACAAACGAAAAAGTATCGCCGGACAGGCGAAAGGAAAAGTAGATAAGAATTGTTGATATAAAATTCTTTGTGTTGCCGATACAGAATATGTGAGTGGATTTCTCTTTGTGAGCGAGGGAAGCGACTTGGAGGAAGAGTAAAGTTGGTAAGGCCTGAGGTTGATGCATGTGTCGGCCGGTTGACCGATGTCGCTGAGAGCTTACCGGTGGCACCGACAGCTTGCCCGTTTTGCAGCGATTCAGTCGTTATGAGCGGCGTTCTTAGAAGCAAATGAGGTGGATCATGAACTTTTTGCGTTTTTTCTTTGGTGGCAACGTTAGTGATTATTTATTCTTATATTGTGCTTAATATTTGTTGATGGGATTTCTTTTGTGAGCTGGATGTGATGCTCGGAGCCCATTTGCTCTATTTTTCTTAGTTTTTGTTTTGCTTTCTTAAGGTTCACATAATGATTTGGAAATACAAAAAAATACAAACGGTGAATCTCACAATATCAACTCATTGATATATGCGTGAATCTCGAAGCTAAATCATTGGTTAAAAAAGTCTTAGTGACTATTGGAGTAATGGAGTTATTAGTACTAAATATTCCAAGTTTAGTACTGCAGTTTAGTAATTTTTACTTGTATTCTCAACTTGGTATATGATTGAAGTTGGTTTTATCCACACAAGTACAATTCTTATTAAGCAGAGGAATAGAGTGAACCGGGAAGAGTGTTGTGACTTATGACTAAAACTCACTAATTTCAAACCAAATAACGAAACGGTCCTTGTAACTGTTCAATAAAAAGGCATATTAATTAATTTCTAATGTGTTTATTATTACTTATATGAAGTTTTTCACATTATTATTATTATTATTATTATTATTATTATTATTATTTCCGTGAATTACTATTGTATATACATTTCTTTCCGGATCCCAACCGGAGACCTAAGGTCAGAAATGGCTTTATGACATTTTCCACTGATCATTTTTGTAAAATTATTATTATTATTATTATCATAATTTCCCTTGATTTCTGTTGGATACGCATTTCCTTCCGGGTCCCAACCAGTGACCTAAGGTCAGAAAAGGTTTCATGACATTTTCCACTGATCATTTTTGTAACCCCCGCCCAAAAATATAAAACTAAGATCGCAAACATTTTACATCGACAAAACTCTTTGTAATGTGTGTACTTGTGAGTACAATTTTTTGTATTTCTTTAAGACATTGGTGTGTCGTGTCTCTTTAGGGCGTGGGTGAGCATGACTACCCACAATCCCCTATCCTTTGTTGTTCTTAGTAAAGCTTGTGATTTGGTTATCTATCCTAATTACTGGTTTGCCAACAAATTACACAAGATCGTTTCCCTCTTTCCCTCTTCTCTTTAATACGTCTTGTGAGAATCAAATTTTCAAATTTTTATTTCTCATTACGCACCCCTAGGAATTTAAAGTTTCCTTCTCTACAAGTATCTTTTCTGATTCTAATTTTTCTTAAAGTTTCGCAATTGCTCACATGTCTAGTTAGTGATATTCTCAATATCCTTCTGTAGAACCACATTTATGTTGACTAAAGTAGTTACTTTATCAGTGATGAGGTTGTCTAACATTCACTACCATATAGGAGGACCAATATTATATAACAATTCAGCACTCTTTTCTTTTTCTAATGAAATTTTCCTGTTTTCCTGGGTGTCCTTAGAAATTCATAATAAATTAAATAACAAAACCGATTGTATATACACGCCCCATAAAAAGGAAGCCATTACTTATACTTCATCGAAAACTTAATGAGAAATGATTATATCATATATATGATTCTATATGTTATTACTGCCTTAATTAACACTACCATGATGATTATTAAAAGTTTTGCAAAATATAATGGTTGCTGTGAATGCAATCATAACTCGATGTTTACATGTTTGTTTGTTTGTTTGTTTTTTTTTTGTTGTTGTTGTTTTTTAATCATATCACCCCGAGCAAGGCGGTAACGCCACTGAAGTGCAGGGGGCTACGTAAGAGTGAAAAGATTGGAAAAAAGAAAGCCGGAAACCACATCCTGAACAGGGAACAAGGGATGAGCCTCTACACCTGTACAATAGATGTGTTCTCGACTGAGTTTGTATTTCATTAATATTGAATTATTCTTCGAATGGGCAATTTATTAAGAAGTTATGCCAGTAATAGATGAGGTAGAAATGGTTAGTTTATTTGATGCTGTGAATTATTATTGGTTAACGCCCCAATGCCGTGGTTAGCTTACCGACAAGTATCACTCAGAATTTAAAGTTTCATTTTAAAGAACGTCTTATGCGAGGAAATATACGGTACTTGTTATAATTAACAGAAAGCCAAAGTATTTAAATTTTATGAACATCTTTTATTGACGAAATTTAGCATACGATTATTTCAGGTAAATCGAAGCATTCCATTCTTACAAATGTGTAGACATTGGCAAAAATTCTATTTTCTGTTGGTTCTATAAATATTGAAAGCTAAATCCAAAAGAACGTTTGCGGTAAAAAGAATTCTTTTCAGATAAAGAACAATGGTATTTTTAAAACTGAATTTAGATTGTATATTTTAGGATTTCCATAAAAGCAATAGCAAAAGGAATAACGATTAATAATGTCAACTCTTGAGGCTCTGCCTATCAAATAGGTTTTGTGTGATTTTATCATTGAGTATTTTTATCATTCTACAGACTTTGTGACTTGAAATTCATCTTTTTTGTTTTTGTTGCTTTTTATGACAAATCCTCGAGTTGTCTGAAGTTCGGAGATGATTTCAAGTCTCGCTAAGAATACTTATTCTTGTAGATTCCTTTGGGAAATATGAGGCTGTAACCTCGACAATGTTGTCGTGGCTTTTACGAGAAATAGTTTTAGCACTACTTCAAACACTCCAAATTAGACCTGTGTTTTTCCTAGCCTAGTTGTCAAACGCTAGTGTACGTTGTTTTTTCACCATAGTCAAGAGGGACAGAAAAGACTGATTCATGCTTTTCCAAAAAGCATTAGTATGCCAATTCTGTTTTCCATGCTATGAATCCCTCGAAAATTTGCCCCTCTTCCACTAAGAGTGGGTTATAAAAAAATACCTCTGCGAGGGGTGCTCTTTGTACTTTCTTGGCGTGACTCTGAAGTTAATATTTCGCAGCAGCATCCGAGCAAAACATTGATAATATTAAAAAAACAACTTATTAATTTCAGTTCGAAATTCCAACTAACATGACCTGAAGAATTCCGGAGCGTACAACGCCCGAAACGTCGTGAATATGCCAATAATGATGAGGACTGCAGTTCGAACAATGTAAATAGCATAAACAGAAATATAGACAAATGTTGCAGAATCGGCCCCAAAGATTCATTCACTGATGTCCCCAAGGATACATGGCTCAGTGGATAGAAACGTTGGTTGAGTAATCCTAAATGTGGCCTGACGCAAAGTGTTATGAGTTCAGAAATTTGGAGAGTTTAGTTAGCGGATTAACCGAAACTGAGATGTCCAAAGGCATGGCACTTGGAATTAGAAAACTCTACCCCCGTGGACTCAATAAAGGGTTTGGCTCGAAATTCCAACTAATATCACCTGAAGAAGGCCTGAGCGTACAACATCCGAAACGTCATGAATATGACAATAAAGATAAGGACAACAGTCTAAACATTTTAAATAGTGTATATATATATATATATATATATATATATATATATATTGTATCTGTTTACATGTTAAATGCATTATGACATGATTATGATGTTCATTTTGGTGTGATTTTTTCTTACAGTATGGTTCACTCTGCACAAAGCCAGGAGGGCACTCGAGGCAGCGGATTACAGCGGGGTAGGAGTGGAAGATAACAATTAACTCTAGACAAGACTGTAGTGATCGGGAAACATCCTCTTGGGAGTCTGTTACATAGTACAGTGGTTTGGGGGAAGAAGCTGCTTGAGTGGAACTTCTCACCGATGGAATACGGAGAGAGAGTGGGTCGTTTGGTACTCTGTAAGTGGCATGACGGGTCCTAGCCGTGAAGGGCAGACCTGTTGGAACCAGGTGATACAGCTCGTCCGAGCACTTTCCATGGCAGTAGCGATGGAGCAGCGAGAGACTCGCAACATGAGAAAGAGGTTGGAGTGTGGAAATAATTCTTCTCCAACAAGGACTCGGAGATGCTTTTTAACTCTATCAAGATTGGAAAGTGAGTTTTTGGGCTGCTCTTGCCCACATATGGCAACGGTGCTCTATTTTCGGCCTGATCTGGCTCTTATAAAGGTAGAGGATAGCCTCAGGAGTCAGGTACTTTCTGGAGCGGTATAGGGAGTCGATCATTTTTACCTTTAGTAATGGGTCGTATATAGGAATTCCACTTGAGGTCGGGCGTGAGTTTGAGGCCCAATATCCTCTTGAGGCACGGGGCCTCCTTGATGGGACATTCATTACTGGTGACTGGTGGTAGTTCGGGGTCTTATTGGCAGTGATGGGACTATGCAATTATTAGACGAATAAATAAATCCTATCAGTGATATCACAGATTACATAAATAACTAGTTGAATAATAAAACGTTTTTTCGTTTGTGTGACGTGTCTCTTTAAGAAGTGGACAACCATGACTAACCACAATTTCTTATCATTTGCAGCTATTAACATTGTTTGGCTTTTTACTGTCACTTCCGTTCCCTATTTTGCTATTCCTTTACACATAATCGTTAGGTAGGTTTATAGCGGCCGACTTTCCTCCTCCGTATCTCCTGTGAGAGTCAAATTTTCTAAGGCTTCTTTATTCATTTACCAAGAAATTACATCGCACGCTTTCTGATTCTATGTATAAATATCCTTTGGGTTTACATTTTTCTTAAAACTTCCCCATTCGTCACATATGCTATTCATGGCACTCTCAGCGTCATTTTGTAGAACCGCATCACTGTGGGCTCAAGTCTCGGCTTCATCTATGAGGAAGTTGTTCAGCATCCACTGATATTACACAGTAATTCAATACCCTTTCTTCTTTTTTTTTTCTTACTAAAATTTTTTAAACCTACTGAAACCATAAGAAAAACAGGCATTTTAAGCTGATAAATGTTTGTGATAAGTTAGTGAGAGTTCACTCATAGGCCAGTCAGATAAATGCAAATAATGAAAGTGAAAATATATTCATATGTCTGACAATCGGTGAGGGCGATGTTAGCTTTTTTAGCATATAGTCTTATAAAATTATGAACTGAAATTTAAAAAAAATTATATTTTTAGAAGCAACTTACTATCGTATTTTCCTTAGATTTAGTCCTGCTCGCGCTAATTTTATTTTTAAAAGTATATGACAATTCTGGTGACACAGACATGTTTCTTTTCTCTTGACCCAAATTTGCAACTTGAGGGGAAAAAAATATAGGTTGAGTGGTTTGCATGTGATGTGGATTTCTCATTATCTCAGAAAGTCTTTCAATCAGTCTCTGTTAAGTGTGGCATGAAGGTGGTTCGTTGCCGCTATGAACTCCTAAATGAAGTAATTAGTTACATTCTATTACGATTGATGTATCGCAGATGTAGCTCGAAAATCTGTTTTCCAGGTGGCAACCCTGCAATAACCCAAACCTCTGAAAGGAATGTTTAGCAGCATGAAACAAGTTTAAGGTTGAAAAACCATTCATAATCTCAATCTTGACTATTGATTACAATAGACGGAACAATGTTAGCAAAGACGAGTTTTGAAGAAGATGGAAACTAAAAGGAAACTGATAACACCAGGAAAAGACAGTTGAAGTTTCTGGGATATATAATGAGGAAGGAGGGCTTAGAGAATCTGATACTCACAGGGCAGATAGAGGGAAGGAGAGACAGGGGAAAGCAACGCGTGACATACTTAATGGACTTGAGCAGATGGATCGCAGAGAAGGGTTTGGGAGGGGTAACAGGAGAAGGGGTGCTAAGAGCTACAAGGGATAGGAAGATGTGGATGGCTGTGATCGCCTACGTCCTGAAAGAATACGGCACATAGAATAAGAAGAAGAAGAAGAAGAAGAAGAAGAAGAAGATTAGCATATTATACGGAAATATTATCCAGAAAATTCCAAAGAGTCTATTGATGAAAAACCGTAATCTTCTGATAAACATCTCTGTGCTTTAACACACAAACTGATGCAACAAAGCCTGTCTGCAGGATGGAAAGTACTTATCAATGCGTTTTACATGGATTGGTGCCCGAAGATGTTCAATTCCACTGCGCCTTGTCTGTGATATAACTGCCAAATGCAGCAATGAATCTAATAGAATGTAAGATACTTCACAATAAATCACATCCATATTTTTATATAACAAATCAACCAAGTCAAGGCCACTCAAAGTGAATAGTTACTGTTAAATTGTTATGGTGAATGAGATGTGTGATATATATATATATATATTTATAATCATTTTACCCCAAGCAAGGCAGAATGCCATGGGTGAGCAGGTAGTTATAGTCAGAGAAAAAAGAAGGTAAAGAGGATGCCGAAGAAATGATAAAAAATAAATAGGAATCAAGTAGATAGAAGATGGCCACTGACGTTGCATTTAAACTGTTGGAGATTGTAGCTATCAGGGAAGCAACCAAATTGAATTGCGTTCCACAAACGGGAAGTGCAAGAAAAGAAACTGTTAGAGTAGAAGAGTCGGTTACATTTAACTATTTTAACAGTAAAAGAGTAGGACTTTGATGCCAATTTGATGCAAATGTAAATCCATGTGTTCGGGGAACCAGAGAAAAAACTCATCAGAGCAGTTACCATGAAAATACTTGTAGAAAAGACATAAATGAAAGAGGAATATTGTTGCCGCAGTAGGTTGCCAATTCTTACTACAATAGGCTAGTTGCCAACACAGTCTGTCCTGTTATTTAACCCATAGCTAAGGTTGAAAAAAGAGATAGATTCATACCTTTTTCAAGTGTATTTGCATGTAAGTGCATATAGTTAATTCGACTTGAATTCGAACTTGGCTCTCCGATTTCTCCATGCGAGCCGTTATCGATTTATAAAGAAGATAGACAACAATTGACTTTTGTTTTGAAGAGGTTGAGATTGTAGTGTTCAGAAAAGCACCCACATGAGATTCTGTCCCAGAAAGTGTCAGTTCTTGGGAAAAAAAAGGCTATCTTGGTAGAACTTTCCCCTTACATTTGGAACTAGGGCGAAATGACGGTGATTCACCCCAGTGAAAGTAGCAAGGCGTGTTTTAGCAGTAATTTTCTGAACTGGCGGAACAAAATAATGGAGCACATCTGAACACTTGACATAAGAATAACGATAGACTAGCAGTAAGCTTGTAGCCATTTTGAGTTCAATCAAATGAGGTTTGGATAGTGAGGTTTGAGTAACTCCAACCTAGATACGGCAGAAATAAACCATTTTGGGTCTAACCTGACGCTCATGAAGATAAAGCAAGCCAGAAGGAGACAGTTACTTCAAGGAACGATAAAATGAGCCAACCATTTTGGTAGCATTTCTAGCAATTGATTGTGCGTATATTTTTATTTGTTTATTTATTTTATCATTTCACCCTAAACAAAGAAGGACCGCCACTGATGTGCAGAGGGTTACAGTGAGAAAAAAGAAAAAAACAGTATACCGGGGATACTTAAGAAAAGATAAGAGGTAAGTGGGATTTAGGGAGGTGGGTTGGATTTAGAAAGGTAGGAGATGATAATTTACGTTGCATTTAAATTTTTGGAGATTGTAGCTATCAAGAAAGCAAGTATACGGAAGGAAGTTCCACTAGCGAGAAGAGCGAGAAAATAAACTTTTGGAGTAAAAGTGGTGGGTATATTTGACTATTTTGACAGTAAAAGAGTGAGATCGTCGTTATCTAGTTTTTTTAGTGGGTTATCTTATCTATTCTTTTTCTACTTGTAATGGGAGTCCGTTCTAGTGAAGGGTAATTGTATACTGTTGCAGGTTAACAGAATTTGGCCTTGTGGTAGATAGCCCACTATAAGTCATAAATTGATTATAAAATCAAGAAAAGCAAATTGAGTTGAAAATATCATATCAATTTTTTTACAATTAAAGTAATACTTGAATATAGGTCCAACGGAGGTTAGAATGTACAAGGCAAATAATAAGCTGAAAGAGATTTAAGGCTTAGGAATGTGGGGAGCGTGTAAGTGAGGAATGTCTTTGATGTAGTCGCTCCTTAGGTCAGTAAGTAGTTTTGAGACAGGGGAGAAGAAAAGAGGCAAGCGTAGTAGCCACTTGACTTAGGTCAAGGGGATATTGATTACACTCTTCTCCTTGAGGTCTGCCTGCTGGGGTCTGTCTGTATCTGCTTTTTATATCTTCTTTTCGGATACAGCAGCTCGTTTGGGATTTCACACTTGTATTTGGTTTTGGGCTTCCCATTGGCTGATAAATAAAATTAGCGTACTCTCACTAAATGGAAATTTAATATTTGATTAACTTTTATTTTTCAACCGGAACATCTGCGCGAACCCGGATGCGCACCGACGACTTTTAGTCATTTGCTTTTTAGTCGTGAAAGCGCAAAAATCCAGTCCATCTCTTTTGCTCGGTATCACCACAGTTTCAATAAAATGTTTTCCATTTAATTTCTTAAAAACATTCTCGATATTCTATATCCTATTTTAAACACACACACATATTTAGTTTTTACAGTGTTTTTCCTATTTTCCATTTGATAGGAGTGAGGGCTACAAAAACTCTTGATACCGTCCATTGACCCAAGCACTTTCTGCCACTTCCTTAGCAATTTTCAATGGGGTATTGTTTTGGTGTTGCTAGTTCCCATTTTTGTTTTAACTGTTTTCGAATTCGAGTGAGCGTCTGTCTAATTTTTAATAAACTTTCAGCACGCCACTCTCATTTTTAAGATTAGGGAGATAGGAGGAGAGATATATTTAATATACAGGTCCCCTCTTATAGTGAGATTAATTTACACCTGAAAGTTATTAAGAAAGTTATATTAACGCTCTACCATTATATAAGACATCAAGTTATTTTTCTGCCATGTGCATTTGTAGCCTACTCCCTTAGGAGTTGCTTACTTCTGTTACGTGTTAAGCGTAACAAATAAAAATTGATTAACCAAAACTCAGAGATAAATCACAGACAAATATTTAATTTACGATAAACACAAAATGATATATATACAAAATTTACAATTTTTTTCATTCAAAACAGAAACGTAGAGCTTACTACTGACAGTCGAAATGTTACGAAGGGGAAGGAAAGGTCAGTATCTTTACCCAGTTAAGTTAACAAAGTAGTGAAAGTGCTATCCTTCTTGGAAATCCTCAAATGTGTATATAAGAATAATTATTAGTTCGGTCAATGAAAGAATATCTATTTACCCATATAGTTCCATGAGGTTCTTTTTCAAATTTTAGTTGGTCAGTGACTTTTCTTAGAAATTCTTTCGGCTGGGTATAAATCCTTGAATCAAAGTCGGAGTTGATAATGTCAGCAAATCCTGTTAACAACTAACTACTCTTTTCCCAAAACCTCTTTTTTATAGGGGCTAACACCTAATTTGCATATTGTAGAATCTTTTAGAATTCTCTAGATTTTACTCGAACATTCTGGCATCTTCCAAAATGTTCTATTCCTAATTTCTCTATTTTTACGACTACTTCATGAATTAAAACTTTTTTGTAATAACAAGCAGGACTCAATAGAGTCCCTTACTACAACATTTTAAACACTATTAATATTGTTTTTATATATAAATGCATCCTCATAACACTTGACACATATACTTCTGTTATGGAGGATATGAGATTATCACTTCTGACAATGCTCGTTATCACCATATATAAAGTATATTTGGTTTGGGTGTAGATTGGCCTTGTGTAATGATTAAAAGAAACTTTACAGAGTGTTGAAAAATACAAAATAATTTTTGATATACACAATAAAATCATACAGAAGGATAAGGTTTAACTTGAAGTTTCAAGAGTTCAAGTGTAAAAATCGTGTCACCTGCGGGATAAAAACTCCGAGATGTAAGCATCCAAATGTAGCAGCCGCTACTTGAACACATGGTGAATGAAGATATGTTTGTTTTCAGTGTAGCAAGAAACAGATTAGCCATGGAAAGTCATTAGTTAGTCATGCAAATGTAGAGTTTCGTCTCTGGTATATTACTGTAGAGATAGCAACAATAACTAAATAACCTCTAACCCTTACTAGACTATGTAGGAGTATGAAACCAAAATGGTAAATAACTAATAATATAAGAAAAATTAAAAGTTAAATAGTAAAGTTTCTTTAAAATATAGGATATATATAGAATTATAATTAACAAGAAAGAAAGTGATATTATAAGAGAAATAGTTGAATTAATACGAAAACTCCCATCATGCACCGAAAATTGAAATAGAAATTAAATTTTCCCTCTCCTTATTGTCGACAGCCAAACAAAGCAGATGTCTAGGGACAGCGCTCTGATATATACGTAAGAAGCTAACCTAGAGCCAACGGACCTACCAAGGTCCGTTGGCTCTAGGTTAGCTATATATCTAGGTTAGCTATATATATATATATATATATATATATATAGTTATGAATTAATTGTACATTGCGACACGGAAATTTCTATGTTTCGAGATAAATTCTCATCATCAGGCAATGTTGATGTTGGATGTGCAGATACAAATCATCTGCACATCCAACATCAACATTGCCTGATGATGAGAATTTATCTCGAAACATAGAAATTTCCGTGTCGCAATGTACAATTAATTCATAACTATATATATATATTAAGCTCTATAATACTCATTATATTGAGCCCTGTCCATAATAAAATAAATACCAGGGCACTCAAAATAATAAAACCTTGAGTCCTCTTCACCTGGAATTATATATAATGTATATAATAGACGGATGAGAATACCGAGAATAGGTGTGGAGTAAAGGGAAAAAAGGGATTGAGAGAATCGATGCGAGTTGGTGAGAAAGGAGATGACTATTGACCTAACATTTAAATTCCTGGAGATTGTATCTGTCGAGGAAACAAGTATACGGAAGGGAATTCCACAGGTGGGAGGTTCGATAAAAGAAGCTGTTAGAGTAGAAATTGCTGTTACATTTTATTGGTTTCACTGTAAAAGGGTAGGACCTAGTTGCTGATCTAGTTGCTCGTGTAAATTCATACCTAGGAGGCACCAGTGATCTAAGTTCATTGAAACAGAAGCCGTGAACAGTGGTGTCGCCGACATACATGCCTACTTGGGATCTGATTACGTCGGGGAGATCGTTAATGTAGATCAGAAAGAGCATAGGACCTAGAATAGAGCCTTGAGGGACGCCCGCATTCCTATGGTAGTTTTGGGAGGCATGTCCGTTTAATGTCCTTCATTGTGCGATTAGAGAGGAATGACTAGAGGTCTAACAAATGTCCAATTATACCATAGCTCCGCAGCTTGTGTAGAAGGCCAGCATGCCAGACTCTGTCAAACGCTTTGGAAATATCCAGGGAAACAGTTCGAGCTTCGCCATTCTTGTCAGGAAAGCAGAAAGCAGATAGGCAGTAGTTGTAGAGCTTAGAGAGAACAAAGGAGAGTTCAGGGGCACATTTCTTCAAAACTATGATTGGGATTCCGTCTCCTCTGTTTGCTTTATGAGGGTCAAGCTTTGAGATTATCTTAGAGACCAGCGAGGGGATAATGAGGAGGTCATTCAGTTGAGCATCAGTTCTAAGTGGGAAGTGGGGTGTGAATACTCCAGACGAATCTAGTCTCGAATTAGTGGAGAATCTGCGAGCAAAGCATTCAGACTTGTCCGCTGAGGAGGTGAGGACCTCAAATTCATTGATTAGAGGGGGTATTGAGGTTTTACTGTTGTTAAGCACACTTTTACAAAGTCGCTAGTAGTCCTTGGTGCCGAACTTAAGGGATGCTATGCGCTGCTTCATTCTGACAGCAAACAACATATTCGCTTCGTTAAGTATCTTTTTGCACTTATTACGAACCGAGGCAAAAAGGCGCCTGTTATGGTCCGACGTGTGGCTTCTATAAAGCCGAAAGAAGTGATTCCGGTGAGCAATGGCGGCCGAGCAAGCAGGCGAGAACCAGGGCGACGAATGGAGTTTAAGCTGAAATTTCCTGACTGGGATGAAAGCCTCGATGCCAGCCTTAAAAGTGTGCTTAACAACAGTAAAACCTCAATACCCCCTCTAATCAATGAATTTGAGGTCCTCATCTACTCAGCGGACAAGGCTGAATGCTTTGCTCGCAGATTCTCCACTAATTCGAGACTAGATTCGTCTGGAGTATTTACACCCCACTTCCCACTTAGAACTGATGCTCAACTGAATGACCTCCTCATTATCCCCTCGCTGGTCTCTAAGATAATCTCAAAGCTTGACCCTCATAAAGCAAACAGAGGAGACGGAATCCCAATCATAGTTTTGAAGAAATTTGTAAAGTCCCCAAACACAAATATATGGGCAGATGGATGAGAAGAAATGGCCTTATCGATATTATTGGAAATGATATCAAGTACTGAACAGTCAGGAGATGAGGGGGAACGGTAGAGAAAGAAAAGATAGCTAACCGAGCATATAAGTGAGAGCCGGAAGCACATGTAAGAATAGTCTAGGGATTCAAGAGAGATCACTCTAGCTAGAGAGAGATGTTCGCTGACATAAACACCAAGCCCATGCATATGAATATTGGAGATCTTCTTGAAGAGGGGAAGGTAACCAGGAATAGAGAAGTCAGATGAGGGAATTAAGGGGGCAGAGATTAGTCTCACAAAGAGCTAGGATGCCAGGGGACTTTTGATGAAGGAAAGATTCAACGCTACAGAAGTTGGTTCGGATACCCCGGATGTTAAGAAGTTTAAGTGATTTTAATTTGCCTTGTTTAAGTTTTGTTGCGGAGATATGGATGTTCATGATTAATGTTGTTGTTGAAGAGAGACTTCGAGTAGAGGAGGCAAACGGTCATTAGCTGCGGCATTCACTGGACGGGAACTGGCGCGGGCTACAGCAAAGTGTGGCCTCAGGGTTGCCCATCGAAAGCGCCTGCAGGGGCACCTATCCATGCGCGATATGACGCTGCAATATATATATATATATCTTGCGGCGCTATGTCATGCATGGATAGGTGTCCCTGCAGGGCCAGCCTTCCCTAAGATCCGGTTAGGTGAAACCTAGGTAGGTTTGTTGGCTCTTTATCTATTTTGTCTGCTCTGCTTACGTATTGAGCGCTTTTTTGTTATAGATTATTTGTCTCGGGGTTTTTCTTTGGGCGACGTACTTTGACTGATGTTCACGTGCTTAGCTCTTTCTTTTTTTTTAACATCCATTTTTTTCTACCGCGTATATACTCGGAGGGTTTTTCACGTTTTTAGATACATTTAAAAATATTTTTAAAACTTTTTTAGATACAATTAAAATGTTTTTTTTATCTAAAACAAATTTACAAGCATTATTAAAGATAGGTTTACGTTTACAAACATAATTTTTTAAAAATCTGTCGCTTTCAACGTCACTTGATGTAGAAACAAAAACTCTCTCCACAAACGCGTCACGTGATGTAAACAAACGCGTCACATGATGTAAACGAACTCTTCACTGACACTCTCGCGAAGTCTCGCGAAATACGTTACTAATTCAAATTTTAAAATCATTTGTTTCTGATGAAGGACCGAGGGCGATCTGAAATATAAAATACAATAGTAGAAACAAACAAATACTGTCAAAAAAACACATTTTCAAACTCAAAACGTTTTAATATTCTTTCCTATATATATATATATATATATATATATATTGTTTGGGATTAAAAGACATCATCAGACCCTACAACGGAAATATATCAATTACTAACAAATCATATTCAAGATAGAGCACAATAAATGTAAACAAAAACGATAATAAGTTTTCGTATACATTACAGAGAAAATTGTATATTCTAAAGAACATATATGTACAGCGATAAAAAGGTTTTGCTTATCTGGCAGATAAGCAAAATGGCTTTGAACACTTTGCCATATACATATATATATATATATATATATATATACACACACACACGTTAGATTGTCAGATAAATGTGTTTGTTTTTTCATTCTAATCCTATTATTAATCAATAATTTCTTTAAATCAATCAGTAATATATTCCCCATCTTCATTGTTCACGACTTCTTGCCACCGTTCTTCTAATGTTTTTGACGATAGAACTCACGGAGTCTTAACTTAAATAATTCGTCTAGCAGCGTTTTCAACTCCTCGTCATTGTTGAACGCGAAAAACCTCACAGACTGTTAGAAAGCGACCGAAAAATGATGATAATATTCGACTAAATAGTTTAAAAAATGTAAAATAAAATAATGGAGAGAATGAAGAGAGCTACAAAACCATACAAAATACAAAATACTACAGTACAAATATTTTGCTTGTTAATTAAAAAAAAATTGGAATAATGAATAAATTTATGTGAACTGACAGCTATATGTGACATATATATATATGTGTGTGTGTGTGTGTGTGTGTGTGTGTGTGTGTGTGTGTGTGTGTGTGTGTGTGTGTGTGTGTGTGTGATCAGCCGGTTTCGCTACTATGGTTTAGATCTTTTCGGTTTCGTCAGGCGATTTGCATTGACCGATTGCTTAACGGTTAACGCTTTTATAAGTTCATAACTAGAAGGTCAAAGTAAGAGAGTGGTTTGTTATTGTGTAGGCCCCTGAAAGTATGAGGTATTTGGGTAAAGATGTATGAGTTCTTACGGTGATATGAAAATTGTATAGAGTGACTGTGTCATGTCTCTGATTAGCTAGGTATAGAATAGTTACTGATGACCAGCCTCACCCAACAACAACAACAACAAAAAAAAAAAAAAAACTCGGCCTTGTGCAAAAATTGTAGTTTGGCTGCAATAAATCAACTTTTTATCCGGGTTTGTACGGGCTTAACAAACATTTTCTAATGTATCTACATCCAGACATTATTTCCGACTTTAGTAGCTTTTGCCATTCTGGAAATAATAGCCAACTTTTCTTCATGGCGCTATCTTCAGATATCACCACCATTGCAGGGTTTGGCTTTCTTTAATATTTTTCATGTTACATGAGTATTTTCACACTTTTTTCTTTTAATGTCCATTCGTAGTTGTCTACTTTGGTACTATTGTTTCATAGCACCAAACTAGTCAAATCGCATGACGAAACCGAAAAAGTCGAAACCATGGTAGCGTAACCGGCTGATCGTCCCTACCTAAATATCTAAATGCTCTACATGTTGAATCTTCATTTCGCTTCAAACGTGTATTGAGCACTTTCTAATACAACTGCTTACTGGTATAATTTGATTTAAATCTGACCTATAAAGATTTAGTATATATATAAATACTAAAATTTTTCAAAATAAGGAAATTCCAACAAATACAGGTATATATATATATATATATATATATATATATATATATAATCCCTGTATTTGTTGGAATTCCCTTATTTTGAAAAATTTTCAACACAATGTCTTAATAATTGATAACATATTTCTGTTGTAAGTAATTATAATTTGTTTCAGTCTATAAATTATGTTAGCAAAAACATACAAAGCTGATATTTATCGAACAGTGACTTATTACTCTTTTCAAACTTCAATAACAAACCGAAATGAGATTAAAGTCTGAAACAAGAATTTTATTTATTTGATCATTTTATACTTCTCTGGCACAGGAGTGCGTTTTTGAGAATAAGTGGAGTAAAATGTTTTCCGCATTTTAGATAGGATAAGGTGCCCCGTTATGAGGATTCCGACACTGTGCCACCAACTTCCACATTGAACTAAGAGATATGGGGTCGATGTAACACCGATGCCAGTATAACAGTGATTAGATGAAGGGCTGGGCAAGACCACAATTTTTATCTTTGGCCCATATGCATAAGTGTCGCGCTCCCCACGTTAAAATGACATTGTGCCACATTCAGCCTTGGTGGGGAGGTCGGGTAAAAATATAGACTTATGCAAGGTTAGGATACACAGACATATTTCCCAGGCATAATGTGCTGACTTTTCTGAAGTCTAGTGTCAGACAGAAAACCTTCACTATAGTAGTTAAATGAAAGCTGTTTTGTTTTGAGGGGCGTTAACATTTACAAGCCATTATTTGCTCCAGATAACCACTGACTAGAGGTCCTTTTCAAGAGCAGCAATCAGGTTTGCTTTGTCAGCTCTGAGGGATTTGCTATTGAGACAGGAGTAAATGACAGTGTCTTACTAAGACATTGATTACTACTGCATTTAGAAACTATTGTAGAGAATAGTAACCTGAAATGAACAATTTGTCTATACTTCTGAGATGAGGAATTTACGTTGTTCGGACTGTTGTCCTCATCTTTACTGCCATATGGACAACATTTCAGCCATTGTACGCTCTAGTCTTCATCAGGTGATTGAAATTTCAAACCAAACCCTTTATTTTGATCACTGGGATATATTGTTTTCGTTCCATGAGCTAATTGAAATTTTGAGCCAAACACTTAATTTCAATCACTGGAGTATATTGTTCTCAAGGAAACGTGGCCCAGTTGATAAAAACTTTGGTTAGAACGAGTGACTTGACCCAAAGAATTGTAAGTTCAATACTTGGCTACAGCAGTGGTGACCAAATAACGTAGAGAATTGAGTTAAAAGGAGATAACTAAGATATCTGGAAATTGTATGGCTCATGAAACGAGAACAATATACTCTCGTGATCGAAATAAAGGGTTTCGTTTGAAATCCCAATCACCGTAAGGCCCGAAACATCGTGAATATGGCAATAAAGATGAGGACAAGACTCTGAACAATTTAGATGCTGAAATGAACTGTTACACATAGACTTTTATTTTATTTATATTGTAATCTATTTTTAATTAAATGTGTATGATCTTAATAAAACTTTGTAGAAATATATCAGTAAAACCTAAGGTAATTCATAAAGTTTATTAGATATTTGTAACAATTTAATCCCAGTCCCCAGAAAATTATCAAACCTCGTAAAAATAAAAATAAAAGCGAAGTAAAATGATTGGAGGAAGTGTCTGGTCCTGGGGATTCCAACCTTCCTCATTCTACTCAGGGAGGTGGAGTCGGTGAAATATCAATGCTAGTGTGGGTGTGGTCTCGGGGTACTGGTAGGTTTTTGTCCTCTGTCCGTACGCATGTGTATGGGCTCCCCACGTAAAAATTCGACCTTAAGTCATATGGAGGCCAGGAAAAATATACATATACTTATCTTATGAATTGTTAATTTGTAATAATCTTTATCGTTGTCTATGTTGGTATTTCGTATATATATATATATATATATATATATATATATATATATTCTTTCCTAGTCTGGAGGTTCCTCCCTTGACTAAAATTCCTTCTCACTTCCAAATAAGCGCCTTTTTTTTCTTTTTTTTTTTTTTTTTTGTGAATCACTGTTCTGTACAATAGCACTACAGGTGTTGACCAAAAATCCTTCGAATTTGACACTTACTGAAATACCTATTTTTTGCCGTCTCCATCAAAGTAGATACCTTAGTGATGTGCACAGCAGTCTCAGAAAATATAACAGCAAGCATTGGGATTATATCTGGTTCATATGCACTGTTCAAATCCACCAAACATTTAGATATCGCATAGTTATGGGGTCTTTCCTCGACTTTCTGTGAAAAACCCTTGTTTTGCTAATAATTATCGACCCAGCAACCAATCAGCAAACAATTTATTGTTTGAACATCGAAACTCAGCACAGCATCTCAAAATGTGATTGATTATTGCTGCAGATTCAATGCAACTTACAGCAGTGTGGCTTCAGTAGCCAGACAGACGAACACGTTATCCACGCAGAGGTGAACTGATAGATTTCGTGCAGATATTCTGCTCTATATTTCAAGGATATAAAAGCCAGCATTGATTTCTCGAGCAGGCAAATTATAGCAGGCAACCTATATAAGCACGATGCATGAAACTTAACCTATCAGTTTTGTTCACAACGCCTTCAATTACTTTTCATTATTTTAATAATCTGCTTCCGCTTCCCTCTTAAATCAATGGCCGTCTTCAATGGCAGGAAATAAATAGTAATAATTAGAAATTGGGAAAGTTTTAAATTTAATTTGGATTTTATAAATATAATTCCTATTTTTATATTATTTATTAATTTAAATTTATTTAATCTTTTATTTAAATAGTAGCGGAGTATGAAAAAATAGAACAGTTTCATTAGAGACGAAAAGTACTGACCTGTTAAGCAATATCAGTTTATATATATATATATATATATATATATATATATATATATATATATATATAGTAATAACAAAATTACAATATTAAGCTCTACTCTGGATAGAGCACTCTGTATAAAAGTCAATGCTTGAACAGTGGGTTTAAATCTTGTTCTTTCACTTTTTTGTAATATATATATATATATATATATATATATATATATATATATATTGATTGATTGATTGATTGATTGATTGATTAATTACTTAGTTTCTGGTCAGAATAAGGTTAGACCAGTGCACATTTGTATTAAAAAGTGTTCAATATAATTATATTGTAAAACATTTGAATATTTTCTATTTGTATGCGCGACCTAGGTTTCTACCATGAGTGGTGTCTTCAGGCGATTTGCAATAACTATTGCAATAATATTGCAATAATATTGCAAATAATATATTTGCAATAGATATATGCAATAACTATTGCAATAATATTGCAAATCGCCTGGAGACATCACTCATGGTAGAAAAATAGGTCGAGTAATAACTCGTTTACAAATGGAATATATATATATATATATATATATATATATATATATATATATATATATAAGAATGTTCTACAAGCACTTCCACCATGGTGGAACTCTTTTCTGGCTTCTTGCTTTCCAGTCAACTTTAACCTTCAAAAATGTAGATGAAGTGTCAATCATTATCTTCAGTCTTCATGATTATTGTTTGTTTATTACCCTCTCTTCTTAATGGTAGATTTTTCATATTCTCTAACACTCAGTAACTTCTTTGCGTCTTAGTGACTTTATTGCTTTGCTTGAGGTGAAAGGATTAAAAAATATGATGATGAATGCAAGACAATCTCCTCACAGATGAAGAAGAAACAACAGAAATGTGATTCTACAGAAGGATGCTGAAAATAGCATAGACCGAACATGTGAGCAACGACGAAGCTTTAGAGAAAATGGAAACAAAAAGAGTACTTACACTTAACATTAGAAAGGGAGTTGAAATAGACTTCTTGTTAGTTAATGTGTGTATGGCTTTGAAGTGTTCTCCACCATGTGAATTCTACATGATGTAACTACTCTTTTCCCCTCTCGGTTCGGTGTTTATATATCTATTTGTTATACAGTTTGTTTGTTTGTTTTTTTCATTTTTTTT
This sequence comes from Ascarosepion bandense, assembly GCA_037127315.1. Lineage (NCBI taxonomy): Eukaryota > Metazoa > Mollusca > Cephalopoda > Sepiida > Sepiidae > Ascarosepion > Ascarosepion bandense. The sequence goes on from JBBBDQ010001708.1 coordinate 967,547, forward strand.
TCTTCTGCATAGCTTAGGCACTATTGGGTTAACCACAGGTTTAGATCACAGTTGCAACCACTGATATTTACTGAAGCACAAATTGGTACGTAGTGGCTAGATGAGTACAGAGTCCATTGAACTGTAGTATGTTATTCATACTACATACTACAACATACTACAGTTCAATGAACCGGGATAATTCTGACCAGGGTTGAATATCATTTTTATTTTATTACTAGGAGTGATCAAAACAACAAAGATAGAGATACTAGTCCAAGTATCTTTGATTATACTTGAAAGATTGGAGAATGGTTTGGGAGAAATATTGTAATCAAAACAACAAAGATAAGGATACTATGACACATAATTTATGGAATGAATGCAGTTCATTTTCACTGACGGTTTCCCTGGAGAGCCTTTTTGCTAGACTTCTTGTTCTATGCGCCGTGTCCCTTCAGGACGTTGACAATAATGGTTTTTCACAATTTCCTGTTCTTTGTAGCTCTTAGTAAATTTTTTTTTTCCTCAAACTTTGCTCTATTTACCCAAGCTCTCTAGGTGGGTTATGCATTGTTTTTTTTCTATCTTGCAATCAATACTTTCTTGCCAAGCCTTCTTTTCTCATTGCAGGCTAGAAATTTTAACTGCTTCTTCCTGATGTTAAGTATAAGTATCTTTTTTGTTTCCATTGTCTCTAAAACTTCATCATTGCTTATGTTTGGTCTATGATATTCTCAGTATCCTTCTGCAGAACCACATTTCTGCTGCTTTGAGTCTCTTCTTCAGCACTCACTGACATATAAGAGGACTGATATTACATAATAGTTCAGTAATTCTTTCTTTGTTTCTAATGAAATATTTCTGTTTCTTAATACGTTGCTTAGCTTTTAGAAGGTATTTTTGCTTTCCCAATGCATCTTTGGATTTCAGTGTCAAACTTTCTTTCCCATGTTACAAACCATCCTAGATATTTAAATTGTTGTACTTGTTTGATTTTGGCATCTCAGATTTGTAATTTAGATGATGTCTTCTTACATCTGATGCTTAGTTCTTTAGTAAATAACTACTCTTAATCTAGTAAGTTTGAATGACGTTAAAGAAACCCCTCAGATATAAATTGGGTAATGGTTACCAGCACAGAACTTGAGTTTCTGCTGAGGATGGTTATATTCACTTTATGCTATTGCCCTGGAAAAGCATGAATCCACTTATTCCTCCATCTATTGGAACACTAGTTCCTTCAATTTAGGTTGGCAACCAGTCTAAAAGATGGACAAATCACATTCCAGACAAAGAATGAGGCTCCTAATTCAGATCCTTTCTGCAAAATTTTGCAGCTAAAAAGAAAGCCATCATGATGTCTCATTCTACCTCCAGAATAATGACTGTAAAAAGATCATTTTTAACGCCGAGAAAATGGGATTGTTTCCATGCAATGACTCTCCCACTTTTAAAACATTAATGCAGAGATTTTTGTGTGATAAATTTCTCTTCTACTTCACTATAACAATAACAGCATGGGCACCAAGATGTGGTGTAGTAGTTACAAAGCTTGTCTTGCTAAAACAATTTACAGCGGAGTAGAGCATTTGATCCTCAATGGGTGCCGTATACTTTCATTCTTGTGCCACATCCAAGCTATGCTTAGAAAATTACCATAACAATGACAGCATTTATAGCTTTAGAAAGACGTTTTTCAAATAAACATAGCTTGAAAAACAGAGACATGTTGAATTTCTCTTAAGCAGTCAGGTTTTTTACTACTTCTCATGGAACAGGATTGGTGATACATTTTAGAATATTAAATTATAAGACAGAATTACCAATAAAAATGAGGTAAAATGACTTAAAAGTATACTTATGTCATCACACAAAAAAAATGCAAGAGACAGCAGGTTGACTTAGGTTACACTAGGTAACTTCAAGGAGTATAGAAAATTCTTCTGCTTGCTAAAGATGGTTGATGTCTAGAAATAAACAGAAACTCTAAAATCCTTAAGTTAAAAGCAGAATGTTTCATACATAGAATATTGAATCTATCATGTAATTTTATTTTAATTTATAAAAAAAAGTCTTGTCACAGACAGTATTATCAAGATGGTATTTGTCTATTGCTGAATGTGAATCAAGGTGATAAAAGTCAGTAAGAAGTAAAGGGTTACGAAGAATGAAAGAAACAAAGAACAATAAAAAGAAGACAGGATTCAAGGAGACAGAAGATGCTGATTGACATGACAATTAATTTTTGGAAGATCAAAGTTGGTAGGAGAGCAGGTTTCTCAGGTGAGAAGAGTGAGAAAAGAAACTATTAACATAGAACTTACAGATCCATCTAGTTTCAATGGTAAAATTATAAGACCTAGCTGCTAATCTAGAACTTTGGGAAGTTGGGGTACCAAAGAAAAAAGCTTATCAGAGCAATTTCAATGAAAATATCTATAGAAAAAGTACACGAAATCTATGTTATGTTGGTGGGAAAGTGATTAAAGCCATGATGCCAAATCAAGACTACAGATTCAGTCAAAAATCTCTACAGATATAGCAGATGCACCAGATGAGATAGGAGAGTAATATTCAATGCATGGCTGAATGGTAGACTTGCATGAATGTTATTTCTTGACATGATTGAACATTTCTGGTTCATAGTGAGACATGTCTGATCCTGCACTCCAATTTTTGTAAAGTGAATCAAATATGATCAGAAGTTAACAAACGTAAATAATTCTTTAATTAAATGTGAGAGGTTTTCAATAAAAACGTTCATTTGTTATTATTTCAAATCTGAATCATGATGTTAAAAATTAAAACCATTTTGGTGATTTAAATTTGAAATATCTTCCTAATTAAAGAAATAGATCATTAAATATTATCATGAACAACAGATTCAAATGCTGATCAGACTAGTTTTGGTCTGCAGTAAGTGATTTTCTTAACAAAAACTAAATAATGAAACAAAAAAATGTAAATTCATTCCAGCCATATTTAAATTTCTGCAAGATAATGGATGGCATTAATGTTGAGTGATGTGAAATTCCCACCAATAAACGAGCTGAAACAATCATATATTTTATCAGGTTTTTATATTAGCTTTTGTAATTTGATATTAAAAGAAAAACATTTTGACACAGCAGCAAATAAAAGAATTCTCTGCTAAACTATTTTATAATTTATTGAAAAACATGAAATAAATCAGGCTAAAAATGGTCTAATATGAACCCAACTGTCACAAAAAAGAAAAGAAATATGGTGTATTGAATTTATCTTTTTTATTCTTGAGGTTTTTAGCCAACAGTAGCCTGATTCAATAGAACTGCTATCTTAAAGGAATGCTGAACTATAACCCAACCCAATATGTTATCTTTTCCATCCTTGACTAGGAAATAAGCCTGCAATCATATTTCTCCAGTGTCATGTGCTTCTCCTCATGAGAGAGACATCTTTTAAAGTTCTGTTATTACTATTCTTCATCAGGTGACATTTGGGACCTGTCTGTCCGTCCTTTCCCATTTGGAGTCCATCTCAAAGCAACTTTAAGTATTCTTTTATTAAACATTCTCAGGATGTAACTAAGCCATTATAATCACAAGGGACATATTCCTTCTGTTTGTCTTCCTGCATAGTTCTTCATCAGAGATCATGTTTGGTCAATAAACATTACAGCCTTTATGGAAGACATTGACCTTTTTATGTTATTCTTTGTGAGTCTCTGCCAATCTGAGCCATAGAAAAGGACAACTTTAACAATGGTATTGTAAAGCCTGATCTTAGATTTCAGCCAGCATTACTCCAAGACGTAATGGAGTTAACTAAAAGCATCTCTGACTTTGTTAAGATGTGCTTTAATGCCTTTTTGGATACAATTTCCATTGCCAATGCCTTTTTGGATACAATTTCCATTGGACGAAGTGAATTAAACATTGCAAGGAACTGTTAATAATAAACAAAATAAACGTATGGATATTTCAGAGTTAGGTTTATTTTTTAACATCTTTTGGTGAAATTATATTTTATGAAATTACCAAAAAGAGAATCTTAAATTTTGATTTGTCCAGAAGTAGTTTGGGCTGAGAACTTTTCAGCAACCCTTCATATATATATATATATATATATATATAATGTAATATATTATATATATATTATGTAATTTATTAATATAATTAATAAATATTAATAAATATTATGATATATATATATATATATATATATATATATATATATATTGGAGTAGATAGACTAAACTATCGTCCGGTTCACACTCCACCCATGTCTATTGAACAGGTGTAGAGGCTTATCCCTTGTTCCCTGTTTAGGATGTGGTTCCCGGCTTTCTTTTTTCCAATCTTTTCACTGTTTTCTTTTTCTTTTTTTATTATTTTTTTTTCAATTGGAGTAGATAGACTAAACTATTTCCCGGTTCACACTCCACCCATGTCTGTTGAACAGGTGTAGGGGCTCATCCCTTGTTCCCTGTTTAGGATGTGGTTCCCGGCTTTCTTTTTTCCAATCTTTTCACTTTTATGTAGCCCCCTGCACATCAGTGGCGTTACCGCCTTGCTCGGGGTGATGTGATTAAAAAAAAAATATTTATTATAATTATATTAATATATTACATTATATATACCAGCTGGAATTATGTTGACAACTAAGATTACCCATTATCTTATACTTCTGCTCTTCACTCATTCTTTCCTGTATCTGCTCATTCTCCCTTATCCTTTCCAATCTTCATTGCTCATTCATGTTTTTATCTAAAAGTTTTATGCAGTACATCTAAACAAAATAACCATATTGATATATAATATTTATATTGTCATATATTATGATATCATTTTATGAAATGATATTCTGTTGATTTTATAATATTATTTTAGCATATTTTTATATATTATTAATAAATTATCATATATCTTATAACATATAATACAGACTGCAACAAAAATACCTCCCACATAATGGTAAGACATTAGGGATAATGGTGTCTTCATCTAGCTAATATCTTACCATTATGTGGGATGTATTTCTGATATACCCTGTTTATATTATTAGAATATATTGCTATATAGTTTTAATATTATTATATGAAATGATATTCTATGATTGTATAATGATATTATTCTAAAATAATATTATATAATATATTACTATATAGCTATACTATAACATCTTATTATAATACAAAATGTTATATATTATTAAATTATACTGTTATTATATTATTTTAATACCATTTTGTGAAATTATTTTATATGAATATTATAATTTTTATTTTAATTTACACTTTTTTATATATTTTATATTTTTTATAAGATTTATGAATTTTAATGGGGCTTAGAAACACACATCAAAATTATCTTGTACATAAATACAAAAGGCTACATTACACGGGGGTGCTGAAAAATTTTAAAATGAACAGTAGTTTTTTTGTCAGATTTTGAGTGAACCTTTCTAAACACCTATGTACTACATGTCTATTTATTCTTATTGATTTATTTTGAATTTATTTCAGCTTAAGAACTAAAAGTGGCTAAATAAGACTTGAGATATAAATTAACGATTTATTAATTATAATGTAAGCATAAGGAAGACCAGTGAGGTTAGCATCAGCCATACTGATGAAAGATAAAAAAGGTTTTTTTACTTGATTGCTAATGAAACAGTTCCAAAAGTATATCAAACTTATGAAGGACCTCATAATAACAGTAATTATTTTGCAATAAGGCTCAATTAAGCATATCAATATTTTTTATGCGATTTCCAAAGAAAGTCTTTTATAAAATCAAACTAAGAGCATATTATAATGAAAATAATTATTTACAAAGTAAGCAAATCAATATATAATCAATATATATTATATGATTTCTCAAAATTCAATGGAAATATATCTCATAATAAACTGATTTTTAAAATCAACCCCATCTCAACATTCTAAGAATATTTTGAACTTGATTTCCAAAGAGAAGTCCAACATAGTGTATCTCATAAAAAATAATTTATTTTTTCCATAAATATTAAGGCAACATTCTATTCATATTTTTTTTACTTGATTTCCAATTAAAAGCTGTCAAAAAATCCAAACCAAAGAATATTTCTTAATAAATTTTTATTTTTTAAATCGAAACCAAATCAATATAATATCATTATTCTTTACTTTATTTCCAATCAGACATCTTCAAAGAATTTGACCTAAATTTCAATAAGTGAAGGAGATTTCTGAATATTTTATTATGTGAAACAATTTATTTGTAAAAAGAGAGGAGGAAGAAGAAGAAAGAAAAGTGAGAGAAGAGAGAGAGAGAGAGGAGGAGGAGGAGGAGGAGCTACAAAAGAATAGTCAAAAATACCAAAAAAGACTAGCATTATTTAAGCACAATATTCACAACACTTGCTTGGGTTGAAGCATTCTCTTTATTCTCTGATTCAGTCCACTAGTATCTTTTTCATTGTTGTTTAGATCATTTTGGTTACCCTCAGCTTTCCTATATTGATAATAACTCCAAACTTAAGTTATTATTAGAGTAAAAACCTCATGAGTAGCCTCTCTATTAAAAATATCTAGCTAATGTATCCAAGATTTTCATCTCTTTATGAGATGTGTTTTTATTAATATTCCAAGATTCTTTCACACTTTGTCATTCCCAATTGAACTAATATCCTCATCTTTGTTGTTCTGATCACAATTTTTCCCTCTTCCAAACTTCTTCAGATGTTTTGTCAGTCTACGTACCCTTCAGGAAATTTCAAATGGAACGCTTTAATTAATCTAGAGGGCATATAATATCCCTTTTAATAGACAAAAAAATTAACCATAATTTGATGTTCCTAGACATGTATATGAAATGAGAACAATCTATCATTGTAGTTTAAATAAAGAATTCAGTTCAAAATTCGATGGAAATTACCAAGATTGACGGACACTTGAAAAAGTTCAGAGAGCACGATGGAAAGAATGGTGTGATAACAACAACAAAGATGAGGACATTAATCTAACTGTAAAAAAAAGCCAACATTTTCTTATTATTTTCTCTTTCAGATCAACACAAAAATTGTAAGTAAAGTAAGCAATTAACATACACTCCCGATCAAAAATTTAAGACCACTTAAAAATCTTTAAAAAGAAATTTTTTTTTACAGATAGATTTTAAACTCCTTCCACTTAAGGTTACCAATACTACAATCTAAAAGTTTATGGAAACAAAAAGCTACATTCCAAACATTTTATTTAGAAATTTACATTTTTATAAAATGAGGCAATTTACGCATGATCAAAATTATAAGACCAGAGACAAAAATTCTACGAAATTGTACAAAAAGTGTATAAAAATATTCAACAACCAAATTTAATAATGAAGTCTACCTCCACTGCTTTTGATGACTTCAAAAATTCTGTTGGGCATGCTAGAAATAAGCGTTTCCATTAAGGTGTGGGGGATGTTGCTCCATCTTCTGAAGATGGCTTCACAAAGTTCATTTTTTGTTGAATATTGTTTGCCATTTCGATAAACATCTCGTCATCCATCCCCAAACATTTTCAATTGGGTTCAAGTCCGGTGAGCATGCAGGATGTCCCAAGAGATGGACCCCATTTTCTTGTAGAAAGATCAAGGTCCATCTTGCAGCATGGATTGCAGCATTTTCCTGTTGTAATAACCATCCATCCCCATGCAAATGATGGCCCTCCTTCATCAAAGGTGCTTTTTGTAGCATGTTAACACAACCAGCCGCTCTCTGATGACCCTGCCTCACCTGAAGCTCTATCGTCCCTCTGTAAGAAAAGGCACCCCATACCATTAGGGATCCTCCACCACTATGATGTTCGGAGAAAATTTCAGGAGGCATGTTTTTGTTATACCAATATCGTTGGAAGCCATCAGGACCATCTAGATTGAATTTTTTCTCATCAGAAAACAGGACTTTCTTCCACTTCTCAACATCCCATGTTTGGTATTCACGACCAAACTTTAAGCGGTCCAACTTGTGACGTGAAAGTAGCCGAGGAATTTGTTTACGCTTTTTATTTACCATGCCTTTTTGTCATAAGTGTCATCTGATGGTTACGGGACTGCAATCAGCATCTGTGACTGCCTTAATTTGATTAGAAAAAGTCCCCCGTCTTTCATAACAACCCATCTTATTCTCTTACTCAATGCAGGAGAAATTTTTGGGGGCCTACCAGAGGATTTTGCTTTTCCATAATTCTCACTGTTCTTTAGAAAGTTGCAAATCAGAGTTTTACTGCAATTTACCTTAGCTGCGATCGCCTGCTGTGACAAATCTTGCTTATGGAATTTTAGAATTCGAAAATGCACAAGTTTGGTAAGTTTGCTTGCTTTAGGCATAGTAACACCTTTACGCAGTGATTGCTAATCTCTAACTGAACTAAAAACATTAGAATTGCCATAGATCTAACAATTTATACCCCTGGTCTTATAATTTTGATCATGTGTAAATTGCCTCATTTTATAAAAATGTAAATTTCTAACTAAAATGTTTGGAATGTAGCTTTTTGTTTCCATAACCTTTTAGATTGTAGTATTGGTAACCTTAAGTGGGAGGAGTTTAAAATCTATCCATAAAAAAAAAATTTCTTTTTAAAGATTTTTAAGTGGTCTTAAATTTTTGATCAGTAGTGTACTTAAAAGACAATCAAATCCTGAACTATCACCAATCAGGATAAACAGATGTCCTCTTGGGACTATTGGGTCTCAAACTCACACTTGACTTGAAGTGACACTCGTATATACAATCCATTGCTAAGGATGCAGATAAAAGAATTAGCTCCCTGTACCATTCCTGTAAGTACTTGAACCCTCATGTTATCCTCTACTTTTACAAGAGGTAAATCAGGCCAGATGGAGTACCATTGTCACATTTAGTTGGGAGCTGCTCAGACCTCCAAGTCCTCATGGGTGACAAATTATTCTCCACCCTTCAATCTCTCTTCTACAGGCAAGATGTGGTGAGCCTCTCACTGCTCTACTGCTACTTCCAAGGAAAGTGCTCAAACGAACTATATTCCGTGGTGTCACCAAGTCAAATCTTCATGGCAAGAGCATTGTATTTTATCAGTGAGAGGTAGATTCTACTCAAACAGCTTCTTCTCGCAAACCAATGATCTGTGAAACTGATTCTCAGGAAGATGTTTCCCCGATCCCTACAATTTTAACCTGTTCAAGGCTAGGGTTAACGGTTATCTTCCACTCCTATCTGCACAAATTGTCTCCTAACAAAACCCTCTACCTCAATTGTTCCCTGGGTCTTGTTAAGAGTGAACTTTACTCTAAAAAGAAAATAAAAATAAAAGGACAATTCCTTTCAAGAGATTCTTAAAGGATACCATTATTTTTTACTTACCATTCTGTAAGTCAACTGTGTGTGGTGTGTGTATGCATATTCATGTGTGCGTGTATCTCAATTGTTTCTCAAGATACTTGAAAAAGTGATGAGCCAATTTGAGATAATTACACAAAACTTAGTTTCTGTCCTGGATATCATTCTAAGGTAATCATTCATTTTGACTAACATTAACATCTCTGATACTTTTTCAAATTTTTGTGGATGTTTTCTGCCCTTGTGATCAGACAAGTTTGTTGTAGTAACAAGCACACACCAAAGCCCAAATACCATATTTTAAATAAGCATCTTAACAGACACACACACACATAGACAAACACATGAAAATACACACACATGTAAACACATATATACACACAAATTTTTATTTTTGATTTTCTTTTATATTGAGTTCATCCAAAGAAGGACAGTAAAGCCACAGGGATGCAAGGGGTTACTGAGTGCAAAAGAGTTTGAAACAGGAACATTGCTAAAGAGTGAGAACAGAGGAAGAATAATCAGGAGGACAACTGTCATATGCCTACCTCGACGATAACCATTAGGATGATTACACGTCGATTTGGGAATATTTACATTTCTACATCTATGGATAGATATGGGTTATCTCTCCTAGATCATGACAAATGGACAATGATAAACAAAAATAAGAAAATGAGATCACTGTTTGATTGATATAATTGAACTGTAATCTTCCCAGGTCTGCTTCAATATCAACACATGCGCTGACCAATAATTCAAGGATGAACAACAAGGCAAAATGATTTTTTATATAAAGTTTTAATAAGTGACAAAGTATTAAAATAAAAACAAAAAACATATATGAGTATGAATAAGAGTGTCCAATGACCTGAATCTCAAAACTTATATTTGGGTACCCAACTCAGTCGAAAAAACAATTTACGCCAAATATCAACAAATATGAATGAATACAGGCTAACACAAATGCAAGAGATTAACAAAAAATAAAATGGGAAGAACCATATAATTATGAGCACATGTGGTGTGATGTTTGTGGTAACATAATATTCGTGGAAGTGTATGCGTATTCTAACAAGGGCCTAAGAATATAACTTATCTTTATGTCAGTTTCTTCTGTCTTATTTTACTGTCTTTTCTTTTGTTTTCTTTCTTTCTCTTTCTTTATATAACTTCGGACTCAAACATGGTCCACTTGAAATGTATGTGTCTGTGACTGTCTCTATTTTCTTTCAGTTGGCTGTCATATTTTCAGCATACAAATATTCTTAAATATCCACACTCTTCTTTGTTTCTTTCTTCAAACAAGCGTCGTATTTTCTGCACTCAAACAATTCTGCGGTTTCTTCTCTTCAATATCTCTTTGTTCCCATGTTATCTTCTCTGTGTCGCTATCTTTCTTTTTTTTTTGATAAATGACTCGGCTTCACCTTCTTTCTCTTCTTTTAATAAATAAGAATCAGCATACAAATAACATTACAGTTTCTTCTTTTATCTTCTCTTTGTCGCTATCTTTCCTTCTTCCTTGACAAACAATTTGGCTTCGTCTTCTTCTTGTTTTAACGAATAAGAATTTATAAGTTCATTTTTTTTATCTGGAGTTGCTTAAGATGAATTGATCAAATTACGCCATTATCTCAAATGTGTTTTCCTTTTCATTCATAAGTTATCAGCGCTCAGCAATCGTGACTTGTTAACCCAAGATCTGATCTGCAACTAATTTCCAATCTCTGCTTTCCACATGACTTGTCAGGCACTTAGTGTTATCACCATTGCAGACTGTGGATGATGGTGATATGGCCACAATAAATGTGTCATGCATGTAGCCGACTATGGTGTTCTCTTTGTAAAAGTTTGTGTTTATTTTTTCTTGGAAGTGTCTTAATCCTGTTGATGGTATGAGAACTGTGGAATATCTATATAGGGTGCTAATAATACTAAATAGACGGTAAAACATAACATTACTTAAGTTAAGTAAAATAAATAAAATAATTATCCATAGATGGTAAATCATTATATATTAATGAAATAATGGCTATAAAATTATGATATGTAATTGTTTTTTATAGCAGAAATATTTTAACTATATTTTTTAGGTAAACAATACACTGTGTCAGCATGTCATTGTTAATTCACTTCTTTGGTTTAACAGAGCTTTTTTGTTAGCAAACTTGATTATTTGAAATTTTTCTTGTAAACACAGGAAACATATCTCATGTAAAGATTTACAAGTTATATTTTTTTTTAAATATTTTTCATTATATTGTAGGTTTTTTTTAAAGTTCTTTTAAGTGCCAAAAGTATTTAGAAAGGGATGTTCTATTTATGTATGCATTGTTTTTTAATGATAATATATGTTGATACCATCTTAGCTTTAAAGGAATTCTTCAGGCAATTAATATAAAACTTTTTAGCTGTTGGATTTTCTATTGTAAAAATAGTGCGTAGGTAAACAATAGAATCAGTTAGGCACCTATTTTGTAATGGACACTCGTTTGGATTTCTAAAATTGCATGTGTTGATATTATTATCTTTTGCTACTTTTGAATGATGATTTTTTGTATTTGTTTAAAATGTTATTATTATGCTTTTTAATAATCTTTTCAAGGTTATCAGTACAGCTATAGCTTAATTTAAGAGTATTTTTATTAAAAATCTTACTTAGAAGATTAATTCTATGGAAGTGTTTCTTGTCTAAATTAAGAAATGTTTTCTGCTTCTATTTTTATTCTTACTATTGCTATTATGTTTAATATATTTAATGTTAGGGCACTTATAGCCACTAATTTAAAGGCAGTGTTATAAAATTGACTATGTTGGTAAAAGATATCTTTAATGGAAGAATTATTGCTAATTCTATATTCTATGGAGTAGGGTATGTGTTCGATTATGAATGGAGATGGATTAGAGTTTTGGTGGATATATACTGGATTTGTATTTGTTTTCATGTGGGATTAGTATGTATTATCAACAAGGTCTAGTGTAACATCAAGTAAATCTACTCTTTTTAGATTTATGTTAATCCTAACTTTAAAGTTGAAACTTTTAAATTTCCTAACCTCAGCTTTAATTTTTGTAGAACTTTTTACCACCATGGGTGATTAGAATTTGGGTGGATATATATTGGATTGAGTGATTAGAATTTGGATTTAATATATATATATATATTGATTGCTTAATACTTAATTTTTCACCCTAATAGGGTTAGACCAGTACACATTTGCATTAAAAAGTGTTCTATACAATTATATTGTAGAACTTTTGAATATTTTCCATTTTTAAGCAAGTTATTTCACTACCCAGGTTTCTACCATGAGTGGTGTCTTCAGGCAATTTTTAATAACTGATTTTACCTTTTACCGTTTTTCTTTTTAAGAACTCTCTTGTAACAGTCTTTTATTTGAACGCTCACATGGCAGAGAATTTATGAACGCCCATTGTTTAAATTCAAACAAATTATGATGTTTTCATCCATGGTTGTATGAGCCTAAGAGGTATTTCTTAGTGTGGATACATTTTGTCATAATTTCTGTTCTTTCATTGAACAGTTCGTCTTTATTTGGGTATGTCATAATTTCTAATTTTTCTTCTTGACACAGTCTACATATTTGTCCACCATTGTAAGTCTTGGCTGCTTTTTACAATGCTCCAAGTTATGTGTGGTTCTTTTTTATATTTTGATTTCAATTTCCAGACGTGGTTAGCCAATTTTGTATTGTTTTTTAATTTTTCTATTTTAAATGTAGATCTGTGGTTGAACCACCTGGTCTTAAAGGTGTCTTTGGATGAGCCCAAATATATTTTGTTTTGGCCATTTGGGTTATGTGCCTCTGCTTTATAAATTATTTCTTTTGTGTTACAGTGGACATTTATTTTTGTCCCTGCAGTTGTATTCTTTGTTGGTGATTTTGTTTTGTACGATGCTATTTAAGTTTCTGGCATTTTGTTTTTTTATGAAACTATCTAAATTATTAGTGCAATTATAACTTAGTTTGATTGTGTTTCTGTTGAAAATTTTGTTTAGTTCTGATCCTTTTGGAAAGTGTCTATCAGTTTAAAAATTATTTGTCCTATTTTGGTCTTTACTTCTAAATTAAATGGTGGGTTGAACCAGATAATGTTTCGTTTTCTATTGTTGTTTTTGATTTTTTCTGTTTGGTTGAGAATTATATTGTCAAATGTTTTTATGGCCAGAATTTCTTAGTGCATCCTCATATATATTTTCCTTTTCATTAAATATTGATTTGTTTGACAAATTATTAGATAGTCTGTGTTCTATTCCTTTGTAAATGTGCTTATGTGCTTAATTATATTATTTGGATGATTGGACTTTGTATTTATGTATGATAACTTTGTGTTTGTTTTCATGTATGGCAAGACATTTCCAGTTTGTAAATTAAGTTCTACATCTAAATATTGTACCACTTTATTATTTGTGTCGACTGTAATATCAAAATCTCGTTCTTTGAATAATTTAAAAAGCTGTTTCCTTATTTTATCATTCATTCTTTTGTTGTCTGGTGCTATTATTAATTATATATATATATATATATATATATTAATTACATATTTATACTAGAGTGCTGCCTGGAACATGAAGATGTTTTGATGCTGGTAATATACTTTTGCCATTGGTTACACAATTACAGTTTATCACTTTTAACCAAATATACTTCCGTTGTCTTTTGAGATGTTAATAGATTTAAGCAGATTTTCATCACATGTTGATAAAGAAAGTAAAAGAAAAAATAGCCTAACATGTTTTGTGCATTATAAAGCAACAGACACTGGGTTTTATATAGATCTTATATTATTTAAAATAATTATATATATGTGTACATATATGCATGAATGTATAATAACTAAACTAAAAATTCATTCCATTTGAATAAATTTTCAAAGATTCATGAATAAATTGTTACAATGTTTGTAAAATTTCCAAATAAGATGAAAAAGAGTTAAGAATGCAATAAAGATTGAAAAACAATATTTTATTAAAAAACAACAAATATGAAAGTTAATTTTATTGAATTTTTGGCAGCGTGATGAATTTTCCTCTGGCAATCATTTAACAAACCAAATACAGAAAAATTCTTTTTACCTTTTGCTACACTTACAGTATAGCAGGATTTATTTTGACAAATATTAATAAATTTTGCATTTCTTTTCTGAGATAGAATTTTTTACTCAAATTTCTAGATATATTCTTCTCCATTTTTCTGGACCAAATTTGCTTCTCGGAAAATCTTTTTACTAAATAACACATCCTTTATTTGTATCTGCTGCATGCAATAATAAAGACAATAAAATCAGACGCAGTACAGACTGGAAATGCAATTCCACATGATGGATTCTTGTAGGGGACAAAAGAGATCCGTTGCAATTTCAATACCTCAACAAGAAAAAGACAAAACACATGAAAACAGAATAAACAACTCTGAAACAAAGCTGAAATATTATGATTGTAACAACAAAAATAAAGATACCCTATCCATGGATTAGTGACACTATCTCAATACTGGTTGAAACCATTACTCAATGTTCAATCCAAACGAGCAAAATTCCCCCATCATCGAGCAGATTATGAACTTTCACCTATCATGCTTGATAGATGTTATATAAAGGAGGTTTTTTAACTTAAATGTCTATTGGGATTCAAGATCATCCCAAACCCTCAAGTGGGACTCCTATATCTGATCTATTGCTAATGATGCTGGAAAAATGGTTGCGTTATTGTACTACTCGAGTAAATATCTGATTCCCCCTTTATATACCCTATCTTTTCAAGAGCCAGATTAGACCAAAAATAGAGTATTGCTTCCTCATCTGAGCTGAATCTACCCAGTTCTAACTTGCCTGGCTTGAAAGAGTTCAAAATTGTCTATGAGGCTTTGTGAGCACACACACACACACACACACATATATATATATATATATATATATATATATATATATATATATATATATATATTAAAGAGATGAAAGTGTATAACATAATGTTACACATTATAAAATAGTAAAAAAAGCGAAGTAACCGGTTTTGCTCTCACTCATCAGGCTCCCCATTTTTAATTACACACTTCTGTATTTTAATTCTAGTTTAAATCTCCTGTAGATGCCTGACGAGTGGGAGCAAAACTGGTTGCTTCACTTTTTTACTATTTTATAATGTGTAACATTGCGATACATACCTTTATCTATTTGGGATAATCTTCTGCCCAGTCAGTCATGTTTTTTTCGAGACATGGTCAACCAAAGCATGTATCATGTATGGCTCTTAACTGACTGACCTATAAAAACATTTTCAAATACTTAAAAATAAGGTACAGCCTTAATTTGATTAAGAAATTAAATAGAATACTGTTACTTAAGATCTGCAAATGCTAAAATTAATTTTTTCCATCAGTGTATCTGCTACCAGGTTTACCCCTCCTCTATTCAATTTATAATTAAGAGGGAAAATTACATCCTAGTTGGAATATTGAATGTGTTTTTATTAAAGACTCCATTCAACAACTTTCAACGAGGAGCCTGAGTCTAAAGCAGGAATATAAGAGATTATGGTGCTGTTGTAGGAATTTAGTTTCCTTCTTCGACTGGATAAGGTTTTCCCAGTATTTGGGTTGGATCTATTGACGTGAGTGTGACAAACTATTGACTAAACATAACGACAAGTTAAAAATTATGGTACACAAGAGATATGAAAGCATATTGGAACCAAATTTAAATAAGATTATAAATTTGTCATCCCATGAACTAACTGAGCTTGAATCATTTGTTCTTGCACATGAATTTGATTTTGGCTCTATTATCTAAATACAACACACAAAAAACTAGCCAAAGAACTTCAAGAAAGGGTCAATGATTCTACTAAAATTCCATCATGGATAATCAAAGGAATTACCTTCTTTCTCCCCAAGAATAGTAACACTAACGTCTCAAAAAACTACAGACCAATTACATGTTTTCCCACTACTTACAGAGTGTTGATATCTATTCTGACAAAACAGATGTATTCTTTCTTAGAAAAAAAATGACATTCTACCACTTGAGCAAAAAGGGTTCAAACATGGCTCTTACAAATGTAAAGACCAATTACTTATTAATAGGAAAATCTTGGAAAACTGCTTCAATGCAAAGAAAAATTTCAGTACTGCCTTATAGATTACCATAAAGAATTTCATAATGTACCCCATTCCTAAATGTTAAAGTCTTTAATTAATACAAGGTATCACTTGCTGTCATCAATTTTATCAAAAAAAAGTATGTCAATATGGATAACAACACTTCAAAATCTGGTAAAATAAACATCAACATAGGAATAATTTAAAGTGAGTCTTTGTCTCCCTTACTATTTTGTTATTACTATTACTAATAGCATAACCAGCTAACTTAACAGGGTAGAATGTGGCTACAAGATACCTAAAAGAAAATAAGCCATCTATTTTGTGTGGATGACTTAAAGTTGTATGCTAATAATGACAGTGAGCTGGGAAGGTCTCCTGCAAACTATGAAATGTTTCAGTGATGACATTGAAATGGAAGTTGGTTTGAATAAACATGCTAAAGCTACAATTTTACAAGGATCAATCACTACAACAAACATTTTCTATTATCTTAGACCCAGGGACAACAATCAAAGATTTAGGGAGAAAGAAGTTATAAGTACCTCAGTGTAAATGAGGGTGAAGGAATTCACCCTCAAAAAATGAAAGACATAGTGTGAAAAGAATATGACAGAAGTTTGCGACTGATATTAAAAACTGAATTGAATTCTTGAAAGAGAATTATGGCCATTAATAGCCTTGCCATTCCAGTGGTTCACTATAGTTTCAACATCTTAAACTGGACTCTAAATGACATCAGATGAATAGATTCAAAGATAAGAAAGCTTCTTTCCAAGCATAACATACATTATCCAAAGGCTGATATAGACCATCTGTACATACCCCGTAAAGAAGGTGGAAGAGGACTTATTCAGCTGAAATAGTCATAAAAGACAACTATTGGCTTACAAACATATATGCAAACAACAAATGGATGATACAATTAGTCAAAAAACAGAAAAAAAATTCAATCATGAAAGAAGGTTTTAAATACAAATGAGATTTACGTTTAGGAGATTCTATAAAACAACAAAACAGAAACCAAAACCCAACTGATGCAGCAAAAAATATGAAAAAGAAAGCCAAGGATAAAACTTTTGAACAGATGAAACAATGTTAGAAAGGCATGGCCAGTATCCAGAACATGTTAATAAATCCAATGTTGATAAAGTTAATGCTCATTAATGGTTACAAGCATCGGGATTAAAGGCTGAAACAGAGGGCTTTATTCTTGCAGTGCAAGACCTGAGTCTTTTCATGAGGAACTTTCAGGCAAATATCATACATAATAATGTGAATCCAAAATGCAGATTCTGTGACAAATATCAGGAAACTATAGACCATCTAATCTCAGGATGTTCTGTACTTGTGCCAAATGAACATAAAAATTGTTACAAATATTGCCCTACTCTAATAGGGTAATATTTACACTGAACAATGTTCAAACACTTTGGAAATGATGTTAACAACACTGGTATGAACATCAACCAGCACTGGTTACAGAAAGAGGAGACATCACAATTCTATGGGATTACATCATCTTTATAAACATTGAGTCAAATAGGTTGAATATAATTGTCAAAAACCAAAAAGAAAAAATTCGACTATTAATTGATATGGCTTGGTTGGTAACATAGCAACTACAAAATTTGAAAAACTATCACAATATAAATACTTGGAAATCAAAATAGAAAAAATAAGAAAATTGAAAATAAGAATAGTACCAGTGATAGTAGCTGTACTTGGAATGATAAAAAAAAAAGGAACAAAACAACTCATTGAAAGAATCCATGGAAATCCCAGCTTAAGAGATATACAAAATGTCTTGATAAGTACAGCCCACAGGCTAAGAAGAGCTTTGTTCATGTAATGCTAGTGATATAATGGGAATTAAAAAAACAAATCATGAAATGTAGCCAATGACAACACACCACTACCTGCCTTAGGTCATCCCACAGACTTGGTTGGTAGTGTGACCATAGCAGAAATTGAAATATAATAATAATAATAATAAATTCAGTTCCCAAACAAGAGTATTACAAAAAAAAAAAAAAATCATACCTACAGGTACTACACACATCTTACACAAAAATTTTTTCTGTATATAGATAAAAGAAGTTTTAAAATGTAGAAATATTTTATTAATTGTTTTTAATGGTTTCTTAGAACTGTAAACTTGATCATTTTACAAACAATTTCTGGAATTCTTTATTTTAAAACTGCACAAAATCTGAAGATTTCTCTCCGCTACCCACCCACAAAATACATGTCCCCTCACTTGCTAGGTCTTCAGGTGCAAAACCCTTACAATGTATTGACATCTCTTGGGGGCAACTTAAAGGTGAAATGATAATAACTTCTTTGTTTTTTTTTAAACAGAAAAATAACAGGGTAAGGATTTGTTTTGAATAGTTGAAAAAAGGTGATCTAAAAAAAGAAACAGCAAGATTGTTAATTGCATCTCAAGATCAAGCAATTAGAATAAAAGCAATCAGAAAATATATGAGCATAGCATTCATATTGTGAAGTGAAGCAGATGAAATTATTGCAGATTTTAGTATTGGAATGTTCCATGCTTGTAAAAAGGTCTACAAAAACTGGAGACATGATAAAGTAGCTGTAGTTTTACATTGGCAAATTTGTTAAAAGTTTGGATTTGAGTATACAGATAAATATATGATAACAAGCTGGAGAGCTTCATCAGTGATTTTGAAGTAATGACTTTATGAAGTGTGAAGATTCAAATCTACAAGGTCAGTGAACATTTACATCGGGATATAGTTGATCTCAGCAAAGACCAAGTTTGTTACATTACTAACATTGTTTGTTCATATGATACTAGATTAGTCAAGAAAAAAAGAATTATACAGATTTAAAGTAGAAAATCAAGAGTACATCTTCTGCTCCGATGAACTTAGCTCACTGGTGCCCCCTATATATGAATTTACTCGAGCAACAAGATTAGTAACTAGGTCCCACCCTTTTGCTGTGAAATAAATAAAATGTAAATGCAAATTCTTCTCCATCAGCTTCTTTTCTTGCACTTCCCACTTGTGGAATTCCCTTCCATTTACGTGCTTCCCCAACAGCTACAATCTCCAAGAATTTAAAAGTAAAGTCAATAGTCATCTCCTATTTCCCTAACCCTAACCCTCTCTCTCATGCTCCTTTTTCCGTCCACTTCACTCTTATCAGTATTCTTATCCTTCTCTTACCCACTTCCTAACACCCCCTATAACCTGTCACTCTTTCTCATAACTTTCCTCCTATGTAACCCCCTGCACACCAGTGGCAGTAAACTACCTTGCTTGGGGCGAAAAGATTATAAAAAAAAATGTAGGGATAGAAAAGGCAATTTACTTCCTTTTGGGTAATTTGATGGCTGCTTAGTGATATTACTTCATACAATGATGAGAGTGGCTAGTCATTCAGTTTGTTTACAACAGCCAAACCAAGCAATTGAGCCAAGGCTAAACCTTACAGGCACATGGTGTCATTTTCCTTTGCAGAATATATCTTTTCCAGAAATAGGAAGAAACATGGTTCACAATCCTCAATTTGAAAAACCATTTCCATATTATATGTAAGATCATTCCTATTTGTTTCTTACAGTCTGCTTTGTCTTGTACAAATATGTGATATATTTTTCTCTGTGTGGGACATGTGTATATATGTATATATATAGTTTTGTGTATGTTAGTGGTATTAAAGTTTCTTTGAGAAAAAAGCATGTTTGTCATTTCTTTTCCTTTCAGTCATTCTATTTTATCCATGAATTACAGTGTTATTATATCACGAATATAATAATGTCCATAATGGGGCAAATTAAATGTGAAAATAAATCTTTCTACCAAAGCTCTCTCTCCCATTATAAGAATATAGAATTGTCAAAAGGTAAAGTTGGTACCTGTTGGAATCACCACATTAAGAAGTGTCAGAGAATTTTGTCCATTGATCAAAAGCATTAAATTTACCAGTGAATTCTATGTGTTGTAAGACACTTGTTTACTTGACAAAGTACAAACAGAAAATTACTAAAGCTGCAGGGTGTAGCTTGATATTTAATAAGTGCAAAACAAGCTAATAATATCCAATAAGTTGTGCAAAAAGACAAATAATAATAAGAAGAATGTGGGGCATGAAGACTTCAACAATACGAGTGGTAATACACTAAAACAATCACTAGTAACAACAAGATACATTGGTTACTGAGATATTGTGAGTTCAATACCTGGCTACAGCAGTGGTGAGCAAATAACTTAGAGAGTTAAGTTAAAAGGAGATAACTAAGACATCCAGAAGTAGCATGTTTCATGGAACAAAAACAATATACTGCAGTGATTAAAATAAAGGGTTTAGTTTGAAATTCCAATCACCTTAAGGAGACCGAAGCAGACAATGGCTGAAACATTGTGAATATGGCAATAAAGATGAGTACAACATTCCGAACAATGTAAATAATGTAGAAAGTTAAGTTGAGTTGAATTAAATAGAAATAACTAAGACATCTGGAAGTGACATGGCTCATGGAATGAGAACAATCTCGCCCAATGATTGAAATAATGGGTTCAGTTCAAATGTTCAGTCATCTGAAGAAAGTCAAAGCATACATTGACTGAAATGTCATGAATATGACATTAAAGATGACAACAGTCTGAACAATGTAAATAATATTATTGCTATATTTAAAATAATTAATTTTGAAAGAAAAGATGATGAGAGTCAAAATGGAGTTGTCATATTGTATGAAATCAGAAATGCAACACTAATGAATATGTTATATGTTGCAAAAATAAATCTCTGATAAAATGTCTAAACACTTCTTTTTGTTTTGTATATATCCTGAAGTATACAGGCTAAAATATCAGTCCATATATTAATATTTTGAATAAAATAGATAAGAAAGATGAAAAGTGTTAACTGATATATTAGCTTTTATGGGAGAGAATAAGAAAGAGGTGGAGACACCTTCAGGAACAGGGAACACAAAAGTAATATTGGAATGAAAAACTCCCCAAAAGAATTTGAAGTATTTGGTATTCATGGAAAGAATTCATTAGAAATTCATATATTCATCTGAAAAATCTCCCCACCCCACTGAGCATCCATGTTATTAACTTTGATTTTGAGAAAAGAGAGAGAGAAAAAAGACAGAGGGAGAAAATGAAAAACAGAAATCCGTAAGAAAGAGACAAATTAATAAATAGATAAAACATGGCTGATGCATAATAACAATGATAATAACAGTAATAATCATACTGATTTTGATACTGAGAATAATAATAATATTAATAATGTTAATAATGAGACTAATGATAAAGGCAATAATAAATTGGTCAGTGATAGAAAGCATAATTAAACCAGATTTTATAATAAAGAAAAAACAACCTTATTGTAATTATAACTGCTTTGAAATATTAAGGTTGAATGCATCTTTATAGAAGGCAAAGGTAATGATGTTTCTTATAATTAAACTACTGCTACCACTACCACTGCTACGACTACAAAGGCTTCAATGTACATCAGCTAAAATGCAAGTTATATGTATTGACTAAACTTACTTTAGTCTAGTGTAAGGTCATAAGTATGGGTTACTAAGAAAATTTTCTTGAACAACAGTAGTAATAGTCTGTGAGAATAGCTGGTTAACCACTGGCCCATGGTGAGTCTTTTGCAAATTTCAGCTGCGGTTAGAGTGCATTCTGTCTTTTTTTGTAAATCAACCTCACTAACCTAGCTTCAAGTCTCCAAGTGAACTTGTTAAAATATTTTAATATAGTTTCTGATCTGGTGGCTTCAATCACTTTCCCACCATTCTGAGGTCACCTCTCTTTGCCTTCTCTATAAATACTTTCATGGTAATTGTTTGGAAGAACTCTTTGCTATGGCAAATAGACTTTATGGATTTAAGTGCAGTACTAGACTGGCATCAAAATCTCATAAATATACAAGTGAGCTGGCTAGATGAAACTGGAAAGTCTATTATAACAGTTTCTTTTCTTGCATTTCTGGAACTTCTTTTCAGCTCCATGCATTCCAGACAACTTTAATAGACAAAAATTTAAATGCAACATCAATCACTATCTACTGTCCTCCCAGTTACTCTTTTCTCTTCTGGCTCATTAGTAATGTTTCTGTTCCTAATTCTTCTACATCCGGTAACCCCTTGTGTCTTAGTGGCTTTACTGTCTTGCATAGATGGAAAAAAAATTAAATTAAAGGCAACTATAATTCACAAAAATTGTGTTTGCTTTTTCTTGGGAATGAGAGTGAACTTGTTCCCCAGTGCCTTCTCGATGATTTTAAATTCGGAGTAGTTCTTCTCTCTGATTAGTTGCCACCCAAGGTTAGATAGACCAATTTATGCTGTTATTTAACACATGACATTTGAGGATGAGAAAGGTGTGATTAATTTAAGCCCTCAGAAATGATTACTTGTGACTGCATGTTAGAACAACCATCGATGGCTTCTGAACAGTTCTGTCTACTCGACTTCACCCACAAGACTTCAGACACTTTCCAAAGATGCCACATGCTGGGATTGCCATCCCAGACAGTAAAATCAATAAGACAAATTGACTTGACAAATCGACTATTTTGAAATTCAAACAAATGACAAATTGACCAAGTTGAAATTCAAACATAATGATAAAATGACCATGTTGAAATTCAAACACAGATTTCAAGATCTAACCCCTCAGCCAGGCCCCCCAAGCTATTTTACATGTTAGAACTGTACACATACTCACTTACAATTTCAACTAGAGAGTTTAAAGTAACTGGATGCTCAGTTATTATTGACCTTGACTGAGCATTGATTTTTGATGCTTGTTATTGTTCAACTAAGTTACTCTAAGTGTATCAATTATGGTCACCTACTGTAAAGCAATCACCAACAAACTAGTTTCTTGAGCTATTTTGTCTAATGAATTCCTCACAAGTTCTATCTATCATTGTGACCTTATGCTAAGCTAAACATAATCAATTACATAGAAAAATGTGTGCATAAAAAATAATATTCTTAAGATTATATTGAACCTGGAAAAGAACAGGACAAAATATTCTAGTGAAGTAAAATATTGCAGCTAAAAATAAAATTTGAATTAGCTTTAGCTGTAATATTTTAAGTAAAAAATTCTTATTTTTTACTTCACTAGAATATCTTGTCATCTTTTTTTCCAGATTTAATATAATCTTAAGAATATTACTTTTCATGCACACATTTTTTCATGTAATCCATGATTTTTCGAGGCATTGCTGTTAATTTAATATAAATTTAATGCTGAAAACTGCATTAAAAAATATTAAAAATATTAAAAAGAAAAAATTTATATGCAATTGATTAAAAAAAAGACGTTTAATTTTTTTTAATTTTTTAATTTTTTAAAATTGATTATTTATAATCAATTCTGATAATCAATTCTGATAAAATGATAAGTGACAAGCAAAGTTTAATTGACAAAAATGATAAAAGATATCATCAGAATTTAAATGTTGAAAACCGCATGCAAAATATTGAGCAGATAAAAAGTTATAAAGAATAAGATTTATTATTAGAAGCGTTAGTCATTCACTTATGTACTTATGTAATTAGTTTTCCTATTTTGATTTCACATATTTTGATGGAAATATTTTTTTGCTGAACCAAATTTCAAAATTTTTTTCTTTCAAAATGTAGCTAAGAAGGTGACCTATCTAACTTTGTAAACTGTTTGAAATTTGGTTGAGAACTGAATTAATGGTGAAACTTGAAAGCTGCCTTGATTCACTCAATGTCAGACTTAAGAATATATTCAACCACTGATACCTCGTGCTAAAGTGAAAATTAACTACTTAACAAAGTCAAACAGTTGAATGCTCAAATATTGTGGCTTGGTGCTAGATAGAGTTAACCATAATGCAATGTGCTGAAATGAAGATTAGCTCCTTAACCAACTCAAGGAGTTTGATCTTAGTGGGTGCTCAAATATTCTAAATTATTTTATTGTGCCAAACTAAAAATGTACTGTCATTGCTTATTAGTAGGTTAATCTCATTGGCCATTGCTAATAAGTTTAATTTTTATGGGTATTCAATTATTGTGGCCTTGTGCTATTTATTATAAGGTGGATCAGAAAAGTTCTCAACCTAACCAAGAAAAGATTTCAGGAGTAGACAGCTATGCTTCTTCTACCAGTCTTTTGAACAGGAGTAGAGATTTATCCTTTACTTCCTGATTAGGATTGCATTCCCAGTCCCTTTTAAAGTCTTCTCATTCTCTTTTACTCCCAGTAGCCCCTTGCGCCATAGTGGCATTATCACCTTAAAAATAAATTTTCTTGCTTCGTTATTTGATCAGATTTTCAGAAGTGGATTGGGCTGAGAAAATTTCAACCCTGCCTCCCAGTTACATCCACAACTGCTTCTCAAGCATTTCTAGTGATTAATGCACATGGAATATATTAAATATAAACATTGTTATCAGCTTGTGGGCTAAGGTGTTAGTTTTCTGTCTCTTCTTCTGTTAAACCTGAGGAGGTCATATGCTATGATCTTTCCTCTGGCCCAACAATTTATCATTTTATCACCTGGCTTGACACTCCATCAATCAATTACTTCCATAATGGGTGCTTTCCTTGATCTGCTTCCACTGGAACAGTCAGGTTTTACAGAGCAGGAATGAGTGAAATACATTTATGGATATTTCTTCCATTATATCAAGTTGTTTTTATGTTTCTAATCTGAACAGAGCACCTGCCTTTGGGTTCTGGTGTTTGACATGCAATGGTTTTAAAGCTCAGTTCAAGAACTAATAATGTATAGGTGGGTTATGATGTTCTGAAAATGACTGCTTTCTGCCAGGGGTACATTTATGGTAGCCTCAAAATAGACAAGCAGGAAAAAAAACATTAATAACAGATTAATTTACAGGAATAATATTTTAAGTAAAACAAAATCACATCGGTATTTAGATTTTTAATTGTGATAAGAAATTTATAGCAATATTAATATTGTCATCATTATAATTGTAAGGTTAATTTCACAGATAATATATATATATATATAAAACTCAAGGAGATTATTGTCAAGCTAAGAGCAGTAGAGAACAAGGCAACTATTTTGGAGCATAAAATATGCATGGAATTCACAATAAATGAGAGTGTGAATAATAATGACTTGAATATAGAAGAAAATTCATAAATGCGAGTTAAAGCCAAGGAAATTTTACAGGTGTTAAAAACAAGGATTATTCTCTTCTCTCATACATCTGCTCTTCTCTCGGAATTTTTATCTTCTCATTCCCTCCCTTATCCATTCCAATCTTAACTGCCCATCCATGTTTTAATTTAAACGTGATATATACATGAATTAATTTCAGATACAAAAAATGAATAATGAGTGCATTTATGATTGCATCCTATTTTATCTTTCTGTTGCACTATATTTTGACAGATTCAAATTTTTTACACCATTCCATCCCTACTTGCTTTTCAATCTGTTGCTAATATTCTTTTTGATATCCAACTCTCAAAATTGTTTTGTCTTTCATTCTCTTCCCCAACAATCTCATTGAATATATTTTTCCTTTCACCTGGTTTCCCTTCCTTTCTCTTTCAAACCCTCATATGTCACTCATCGTTTCACTTGTATTTTTCAATTCCTTAATATTATTCATGTAGTTTTTTGAGCCTAAAAGTGAAACTAATTCAAACTCAGAAGGGCCAGGAAGACATTATTGTCTGATTCATGGTAGAAAACAAAAGTGAAACAGTCAAATATACTAACAGATTAAACATTTCATTGAGACAAAAACCTTAAATTATTATTATTATTATTATTATTATTATTACAGCTATTCAAAACATTTTTATCATTCTTGCTGTCATCATAATTACTTAGATTAATATATCTATATCATGATTATTATGAATATTATCATAACATTCCAAAATTTATTCAATTTTTTTATACTAACGTTTGCCCAATAGAAGACCCAAAAGCCACTCAAGGTAGATAATTCCTGTGTGGTGTTGTGTGAGCATAAGAAAAGGCAAGAAGTGAAGTTTGTAGAGTTATGCAGGAAAGATAATGGTTAAAGCTAGGTTTACCTGTTATCTTTGTAGCAATTTGGTAAATATCCTGCCAGGAGTCTGTTGCACAAGGCAACAATTCTTGGGAAGAAGCTGTATGGAATATGAAGGTAATGAAGATGATTCAACATTTTGTACATGGTATCACGGATCCCAGTTGAAATGGCCAGTGCTTGTAAAACCAAGGAATGTAGCTCATTAGAACACATTTTTTAATCAAGTTCATACCAAGCAAGGTAGTAAAGCCACTAAGACACAAAGGGGTTACTGAGTATGGAAGAATTAGAAAACAGAAACATTACTAAGGAGCAAAGACAAAAGAAGAACACTTCTATGGAAATAGTGAAAGAACGGTGAGAGGCTTGTGATATTTCACCTGTGGGAAATAAGGTGGACAAAAATTCATTACCCACAAGGTCAAAGAAGATACTTTTGAATATCAAGACAGGCAAATGAGGACTGGGAAGCTTTGGCCCAAATATGGCAGTAATACTCTATTTTTGGTCAGATCTGATTCTAGTAAGGACAGAGTATAACGTAGGGAGTCAGATACTTACTGGAGTGGTACAGTGGACCAAGTAAATGGAGATGATTCACCCTTGTGAACACAATGTGGCAGGTCTCAGTTGTAAAGGCCGGGGCTGGTGGGACTAAGGAATGTTGCTCATCAGAACACATGCCCTAGAAATGGAAACTCATGATGCTTCCTCTGTGGGAAAGGGGTTGTAGGATGGAAAATAATTCATCACCCACAAGGTTTAATTTATTCTTTGTGTTGCTCATATTGTTTCCAAATTTCAACCAATCCATTCTACAGCCTTCTACAAGGAAATAGATCAATGTCTTTTTTTCATGAACCAAGATGACAAAAATCATGTTTTATGAGATTCACTTCTCTTCCTATTCAGAAAATTCAACTACACTGCAATGAAATCCATACTGATCCGACATTTTTTATTTTTATCTTTTCCCTGTAACATTTCAAAATAATCCTCACTCATTTATGAATTTTAGTGCATTGTGTTTTTCTTTAACAAATATCCACATGTATAAATTAGAATCAACTGAGATAGATGGGTAGCTGCTAATCCTATCATTTATGTGGCTCACAATGCTAGAACTGAACCAAGCCAGTCAGTATAATAGCTTCTATTTGCTCTTTGGCATTTGTTCTTTAAAAAAAAACATTCTTTCTTTATAGATTATCAGTCTGAAGAAGGTTGTAGAATAGAGCACTGAAAATTTTGGAATAATAACATCAACCATACAAGGAACTGATTCACTTGCCAAAATAAATCTTGGAATGATAATGACTCTTTTCAGTGTTAGAAACAATATCATCATCAAAACTTTTGATATTATATAATACTACAGAAAATCAGACAGTGCTTGAATTTTTTTATTAAAGTTTTATACTTTAAAAAATATGGATTGAATATTTCTAAGTAAGATCCCCCCCCCCCGCACAAAAAAGGAATATTTTAAAACTAAAAGTGACTGATTGCTCTTGTTGTTACAATGGAAACAGAAAAATGAAAGAAATATGACTTTTTCTAGAAGATGTTACAAATTATTTCTGCAGACTTCTTCAAAAGCGATTGATTTCAATTGGCAAACATGTTCAAAATTTGATAAAATCTAAGCTGTAGTTTACAAAATCCAATCAACAGTTATTGTTAAATATGGTTTCCCATAATTACTGCTGTGTTTGTTTTCTTTGTGTCCAAGATGAAAAACAATGGTTTTTGATCTTGGAGTAAAAACACAATAACAAGATCAGTATACAGATACACAAACAGGAATTACTATTTATTTATGCTTGCATTATCAGAGAGAGAGAAGCATTTCTTATTTTTTATGAATTTATTGGAGACATATCTGGTTGTATTAAAAAAAAAGCAACATTTTCTCTGGATGACTGGCAACATAGTCAGTAGCTCAGGGTGACTAATAGGTGCCTGTGATATGTCTGAGATAATAGGACTTTATAATTACAATTAGACCAATGTGGAAATGAATAAAATAAAAGTAGTAATTAAAAAAAGAAAAAGAATTACTGGGTGTGAAATCAGGGCCTCTAGATTAGCTGGGGTCTTACAAGTGGGGTGAGACAAAGTCATAAAGGAATTTATGAGTTATGTGTTTTCCAGTTTGATATTCATTGCCAGATTATCTCCGTTTAATCTCTTGATCTTTGTGTAGTGATTCTGAACCTCTCCTCTATCTTTTTGTCTATTATATGAAACTTGTATGACTTTAGTGACCAAGTTACATTATGATAAAGAAATTATTTTTTTTGAAAGTAGGATGCAGTAGAAATCTCAGAATAGAGGTAGATAGGTTTGCCTATTGTCCACCCCAGTCTTTTGAACAGCAGTAGATGTTTATCCCTTGTTTTCTGTTTACAATTGGGTTTCTAGTTTTTTCATTCTCTTTCACTCTCAGTAGCCTCTTAAGTCATAGTGGCATTATTGCCTTGCTTGGAGTGAATTGTTTAAAAAAAATTGCTTATTGAAAAAGTGATCAACCGAATATAGAAGTTGGGCATATTTGTGTTGATTTTGAAACCACAGAAAATTTTCCTGATGTTTCTCAGAACATTTATCAGCTAAAATTTGGTAAGAAATAGATTGTATAATGTCATAATGTCAGCCTATTAGCAAAAAAGACTAAAAAATAAAAGAAAGTCAATAGTCACTCACTAGAAAGCAAAGAAAAAAAAAAAAGAAAAAGGAAAAGTGGTTTATGTATTCCAAAATTTTATTGTAGTTTCTTTTCTAAAGTAAAAACCATTTTAAAAACATTCAAAAATGTCTGTGATTTTTTCCCATGGCGATTATTAATAACTTATAGAATACCACACTGTTTAATTTTTTGACTTAGTCTCATATTAACACACATATAAACCTTAAGATTTTAGGCATCTAAAGATTAAAGAACAGTAATGCACAGTCATTTTTTATCCTGATCTCATATTTTAATCATACATTTTTTAAAACTTGACTTTTTTGTGGCATTCAAAATTTAAAAAATAATACTAAACTATTCATTTTGTTTCATTTGGCCTTATATTTTAATAATATATTTTCAGAGCTTACCATTTTTTAGGTTTAGATTAAAGTGTAATGTAGACACATTTCTTCATTATTTTTAGTTAAGGGAAAAAGTTTATCTTCTCTCATTCTAATGACACCATTTCAAAGTTTAATATTTTTATGCATCCAATAATTTAACAATAATGTCAGTAGAGTTTAATTTTTTGAAAAAATTAGCCATCAAAAAAATCAATACTTTTTACTCTTTGAATTATTGCAAACATTTTTTTCTTAAATAATAAAAACAGAAATTATATTATTGCCTGTATGACTGAAATGTTTATGTTTCAATATCACCAAAAAGGTTTTTTAAAGCTTTTCACTTTAAGTGTGTGTGTGTGTGTGTGTGGCTATTTAGAAACTCTGATATGGGTATCCTCTCTGTTCATTTGACGTTCAGTGGAAATATTTTACCCTGCAGAGAAAAACAGCAAGTAAGTTACTAAATATGCTTATGTAAACGGACAGTAGAATAAATAATAGGAGGTATACTAAGGAGATGAACACAGCTTTAAACTACAAGGGGTGAGAAGTTGAGGAGACCCATGATTGACCATGTTCTCAAGGGACATAGCCCATAAAAGAAGAAAAACCCTTTATAATATTAGTTTTACTGTATTTGATACAATCTCAGCAAGTTATACACAGAAATTGTTAAAAATGTAGACCATGAATGAAGGTCTATTTTAGAACCACAGCAATGGCTTCTTACTCCCTTTCAAATTGTTATCCCTGATACTCCTCAGTGCCTCTTACTTTTTTCAAAATAGTGTGTGCATTCTATCTAATCTTGATTACAACATTTCAATCCATTTCGATTATAAAATGATGAGATCTCTACCAGGGAAGCAAGACACAAGGAGAGAGATTTCCACAGGTGAGAAGTGCAAGAAAAGAACTGTTAGCACTGTTACATCTACCTGTTTCAACTGTATAATGATGAGACCTTGCCAGGTATGCAAAAAGGTAGGAGAGGGTTCCGCAAATGAAATGCAATAGAAGAAACTGTTTTCATAGAACTTACAGCTGCATCTATCCATTTCAAAGGTAAAACAATGAGACCTTGGCAAGGAAGTAAGAAGCTGGAGAATTGTTCCACAAGTGAGAAATGCAATAGAAGAAACTGTTACCATAGAACTTACGGTTACATCTATCCATTTCAACTATAAAATGATGAGACTTTGTCACCAAAGAATCTAGTATTGGGCTTCAGTTCATAAAGTCTAGGTACAACATATTAAAGTTCATCAGAACAATTACCATGAAAGTGTTTATAGAAAAGGCACATGGAAGGTACATTAAGGCAGTTGGAAAGTGACTAGTGCCAAGATGCCAGATCAGGACAAGTAATCTTGCAAATTCTTTGGATTTATCAAGGATTTTCAAAACTGAGTTAAAACCCAAAATTAAATTCAATCAAAAAGACTATGCATAAATAAAAAGAAAGAGTAGATGAAGCTGTGGTTCGAAATAAAATAGCAATGATTATTTTGATGAATAATAGAAAATGTCATCTTTGAAGGAGGGAAGGAAGGTCATATGAGTGCTATGGGTGTAACTGTGTGTGGGTAGGTTGAGTTGAGTTAAGTTCTGACTGGATGGCTTGTGGGTTCAATGAAAAAGTATATATATATGTATATGCATATTTAATGAGTGAGCTTGACTAATTAAACTGGTGGATATCATTCCTTATATATTTACATCAAAGTTTGGTTTTTATGAAGTTTTTAGTATTTTTTTGAAATTTTAACTCTTAATAATTTGCCAAAAAACAGCAGAGCATGAAGAAAAAGGACCCAAACTTAATAAAAACAAAGATTTTTTGTCAAAATGTTTATGTTATTATTAAGAGTAAAGATCAAAGTATTTTTTAAATTATTTTTTTAATTTTTAATTCATTCTAATATGTTCAAAATTTTGATGAAAAATTTTGTTTTTTTTCATCAGTGGGTGATCAGATTTTTACCAGAGTTTACAATGGATAATGTAATATTATGAAACTCCAGTGAAAAACACATTAATTTGGAAATTTTGGTAATATTAAATAATTCTCCAATTTTAATGAAACTTCCAGGACTTATTCACAAATTAATAAAATTATTTTTGAAATTATTCTTTTTAGAGAATCTTGTTAAAAATGTTTTTTACACCTGTCCACCCCCCCACCCATGTAATTTCAAGAAATTAAATTCTGTTGCAAAGATTTGTTTTATGTGTTAAATGCAGAATTCGTTAGAGAATGTAAATCATCTATTTTTCCTTTTTTTTTAAACACCTAGCCTTTTTTCTGAAAATCTGCACCAAATAATAAAGTAAAAAATGCAATAAACTATGACATTATTAAATTAGATAAGCTTTTAATTGCTTTCAAAAGTAAATACATATTAAGGACATTATAGATTGAAGAAAAAAAATGTTTTTGATTAATAAAGAATTTTTACAAGAATTGTTTCATTTTTTTTTAATCATAATAACTTAGTTTCAAAAATCTTTTAAAATTCTTCAAAACCTTATTGCAGTCAGGTTATTAAGTTATTAAGTGAAGATTATACTTACTAATCAAAAATTGAAACACCTAATTTTGAGCCAAAAGACTTTAAAAATAATTTTAAATTTTTTAGAGTGCAGAAAGGTTGTTTTTTTGTATGGTATTTTGTGTGTGACATTAAAAGGTTATGTGTTTCACTTTTTTTTCCCTTTACAGGAAAAAATTTAAACAATTATGTCAATTCAGGTCAACCATAGCTAGCTTATCAACACATTTGGCTGTCATCAATCATTTAATACATCAGAAATCTATGACCACTGTAATTAAGAAATACTTTTATTCTAAATTCATGATATAAAAAAGTAATACTTGCTTCAAATCAGATTAATTTAACTTTAAATTTGCTAATTTTCCAAAAATAATGTGTTACAGATGTATATTTTATTTTTGCAAGATTTTTAAAACCGAGAATTAATTTTGTTTACAAACCTGTCAATCTTGAGTAAAAACTGATAACTTTTGAAAACTCCCAAAAAGTTGAGGTTCCAATCAATATAATTTCTGTTTGAAATATATCAAAGTATTTTGCTAACTGAAAATAGTAAATTTAATCATTTAGCTTTCAACTGAAGTTAAATGAAAGCTTCAAGAAAGTGGAGATACCTATTTTATAGGATGAAACAAGCTCTATCAAAATAAAGCTGGCACTTTTCAGTTATAGAACATTTCATGAAAGTGAGAAGTTGTGGAATTTTAACCTGCAAAGGGTTGATAAGCCATAGAAAATTAATCCACTAATCAGTTGTGCATTATTTAGTGACTACATAGATTATTTGTTTTAATAGTAGGTATTAATATTAAAATTTGAATAATTCTATACTAACAGCTACAATCTTCCCATGATCAATTTTTTACAGCTAGTGACAAAAATGTGCAGCAAAAGATAATTGATACAGCATGTTCACTTAATGACAGCTACTTATGTGAATTTTTGTGGAGATAGTGTCACAGAAAGATGGATTTATTTAAGCAGATTTGGTTTGATATGAAAACATTCATGAGCTCCCCTGTAATAAATTGCTTTTTTTTTAGTTTCCTGTTTCTTTCCCAGGTTTTAGTAATTATCTAAGCAATATATTATGTTTTTTCCTCAGGTTTTTGGTAGTTAAATCACTGTGTAGCTGTCTAAAATATATAGTCATATAACTGAAAATTACCACAAAGCTTTCTGATTGGACAGTAAATGTAAAAAGTTATTTCCTTTCTCACTATTTTTGGCTGAATCTTTTGAAGTGCAAATTAGTCTGAAATAATCTGTTATTGGTTTTAAAATAATTAGATTTGAATTTATGCCAAACAATATTTTATAGATTTATAACAAGTTATTACATTAGAAAAGCCAAAGGTTACAGGGAGAAAACTCTAGACTTTAATACCTCAGAAAGATCTAGGTGATGCAATGTTTTGTTAATAAACTTCCTTGTACAAACTTTGTTGATTTACTCACTTGGTTATTGTTAATGTAACAGTCATGCATTACACAAGCTTATTTAGTTGTGTAGAGATGCAGAAGGCAATTATTTCCATTTTAATAAGAATTTACTTATGTCTTAAGAGACCCTTGAGAGTCACATGACATTGCATTGCTGATAATATTTAGTTGCTGCTTAGCTTATTATAGCTGCCATTTAACAGACCATAGAGGGTGATTTTTATATGTCCTAAGCAGGAACCAAAGAAATATGACCAGGCCGTACTGTGTACTTCTTTGGGGTACTACAAGTAAAACATTTTTTTTATTTGTCCTGTTTTATATATTGCTTGCCTTTTTACATGTTTTAAATTTTCTTTTGTGGAATAGTTTTGTGATGTAAGTACATATACCTTTTTTTACCTTCCATCAGCATGGCTGATGCTACCCTCCAGGAGAGAAACTCTCTGCACCTTCTTGGTTTCACATTTTCTATTGATAGGAAGTAGAAAAATTATATTGAATCAATTGCTAAGTCTGCTGCTAGGAATTTCAGTTCACTATGTTCTGCAAGCTGATATTTTTTTTTTTTTTTTGCCAGAATTAATCTTGCACATTTATAAGTCTACCATTCATTGAATATTGTTGCTACATCTGTATTATATCTAGAGATTCTTGGCAGAATCCAAAGAAGAATATTCAACATTATCAGTCCTGACATAGTATCTCGGTTTTTAATCACATTGCTACCACTGTAGTATAACTTCCTTTTCTCTTCTATCAACAATTTTATGGTAATTGTTTTGATGGGCTTTTGTCATTGGTGCCTCAATTTTATAAATTTATGCTCAGTACATGATTGGCAGCTAGATCTCATAATTTCACTATTGAAATTGGCAACAGTATAAGTTCTTTGTTAATATTTATAGAAAAAATATTTGTAATAATTCATAGAAAAATATCCTGATCCAAAGAAACAGTCAAAAGAATAACTGTAAGTTCTATGCTAATAGTTTCTTTACCACTTCAGGCTTGTGAAATTCTCTTCAGGTTTCTTGCTTTCCTGTCAACTGTGATCTTCAAAAATTAAATGCATTGTCAATCATCATTTTCTGTCTCTTTGAATCCTGTTCTTTTATTTTCCTCTCTGTTTCTTTCATTCTCAGCAAACAGTTGCATTTTAATGACTTTATTATCTTGATTGGGTTGAAGAGATAAGAAAATGTACTGCATGTTTGCATGACATATATTTCTGTACTTCACTTGTGCATGTAAAATGTTTTCAGCTATAATTCATTTTTTGAATCAATTTCTTTGGAATATTCTAGTCCTTTCTTCCATCTTGTTAAGGTCTTAGTATATCATGTATATACAAATGCCTATAGTGAGCCTTGGGTAATGGCATCTCCTTGTCGCTTGAGTGTTTGATTGAGCAAGTTCAGTCATTTCCCATCCAAATGGTTGCCGAGTTATATTTTTCTTAGCCAACAAGCATGCTTTTTTTTAATGAATAGTACTTGAAATTGGATTAGATGCTTACAGAAAACAATCAATACATGATGATAAAATTGAACAGGTAATCATCATAATCATAATGATTCAATGAGAAAGAAAATAGAGTAGGTGGCCTGCCAGTGACATTCATTGTCTGCTAATTATAATCTTATTTAGATTTTGATCCAATCAATGACATTTTCAAAGATAAATTTTAAGCATGCTCTATCTGCTTAAATGAATGCAACCATTTTTCAATGAATGTTGTTTGAAGTTCTAAAAAGTTGCAATTTCTTTATTTCAGTGTATTATTTTCCTCACGTCAAGGATTTCTCCTTATTTTATAGATTGGTCTTCACTAGAATAAATCAGCCAAAACAAAACCAATCAAAAGAATGTGATCAGTTGTCTAAATAAGACATGGAACAATGACTCGTTTAAAAATTGAAAAGATATTTTTGGATACCTGAAGAAGGTCACAGAATGGATTAGTTGAAACACTGTAAGCAACCAAGAGAATAAGAAGATCAGTTGTCTGAATAAGTCATCACATAATCAGTCAGTTAAGTGCCATACGTGAAACACGCTTGGGCGATCATGTCTCAAAAGAGGCATGACTGACTGGGCAGAAGATTATCCCGCAGTAGGTTGCCATTGCTTTCTGCGGTAGACTGGTTGCCAACCAAGGCTATAGAACCCAATCTGTCCCGTTATTTAACCCATAACTGGAAGGAAGAGATGGATTAATACCTTTCCAAATGGTATTTGCACATAAGTGAATGCAATGGATTCAATCGGAATTTGAACTCGGCTCCCCAATTTCTCATTCCAAGCCAATATCCACTGCACCACAATGCACTTCACATAATATTCATCTAAAAATGACTGAATATATCTTTAACCTTAGAGCAGGGGTCACAACCTCAGGCCCACCAATTCTCTACCCCTTAGTTTTTGTGAGCGCCTACTACTTGATTCCAAAGTTTTCATGCCTATGTATGAAGTTCAAGTTTTTTCATTTAGATTTTTCATATCTGTGAACTGGTAGTGAAAAAAAGAAAACTCAAAAGATTTAAAGGGTGTGTGTGTGTGGAGATAGAATGTCATAAAATCAAAGACTATTTTAAAAAAAGATTTTTGGTTATTATTGAAGCAGTTATATTTTTATTTCCATGACATAGAAACCTTGTTTCTAGTTAAAGACATGCTCTATTTTTTCATTTTAGTTACCTCTACTACTAAATCACTAAAAAAACAGCATAGTATGAATAAAAAGGCCCCAAACTTAATAAAAACGAATTTTTTCCATCAAAATGTTTATATTATTATTAAGAGTAAAGATCAAAGTATTTTTTAATTATTTAAAAAATATTTTAGTCTTTCTAACACATTTGAAATTTTGATAAATATCTTGTTTTGATTTAAGTTAGTGGGTAACCAAATCATTACGAGAGTTTTCCGGTGACAAACATTAATTTGGAAATTCTTGCAAAATCAAATAATTGTTGGATTTAAATGAAACTTTCAGGACTTATTCACAAATGAATAAAAAGTATTTCTAAAATTATTATTTTAAAAAAATTATTATTTGAAAAAAATTATTATTTTTAAAAAATCTTGGAAAAATATTTTTTTTACATTTGTTTCCACCTCCCTCCACATAAATTCAGGAAATTTTAAGAAATTAAATTTTGTTGCGATAAATGATTTTATTAGTTAAACGCAGGGCTCATTGGGGAATGTAAATCATCTAATTTTTTTAAACATTTTGCCTATATTTCCGAAAATCTGGTCCTAATAGTAAAATAAAAAATGCAATAACTATGACATTATTTAATTTGATAAGCTTTTACTTATTACTTACTAAATAATAACAATTAAGGACTTTATAGTCTGAAGAAAAAAAGATTTTTGATTACTCATGAAGTTTTAAAAGAATTGTTTACATTTTCTTTTTGATTATTAATAATTTATAGTTTCAAAAATATTTTTAAAATACTTCAAAGATTTGTTGGGGTTAGTTTAAAAACTAATTAAGCAAAGATTATATTTAGTAATTGAAAATTAAAAAGTTTAATACAAATCGTTCTGCTTCCCTATTTTTAAAATAATTTATTTTTTTTTTTTGTGCATATTTAAAGTTTTTTTTTGTCTGGTAATTTCTATGTGAAAATTAAAAAGTCAGAGTTTCCTCACCTTACCCCCCCAAAAATTGTATTACCATACACTTATCTCTAATCTTATAACTTGTCAACACATTTGATATACAGTGGACAGGTTGAAAAGTTCAACTCTGTGATTAAGAAATAGTTTTATTTTAAATTTAATTCTATAAATAAGCAATACCTGTGTAAATCAGATTAATTTAACAGTAAATTTGCTAATTTTCCAAAAATAATGTCTCACAGATGTATATTTTATTTTTATGAAATTTTTAAAACTGAGAATTAACTTTTGTTTACAATGTGTCAATCGCTTAAAAATGGCTGAATAATTAAAGATTAAAAATAAATTGAAAAATTTTAGATTCCAATCAATGTAATTTCTGTTTAAAATACACCAGAGTATTTTGCTTACTGGAAATAGTAAATTTAATCATTTAGCTTTCAATTAAAACTAAAATAAAAATTTCAAGAAAACTTTTTTATTTTTAAAAATTCAGTTTAAAATTGAGATATCCAAAATGAGTGGAGGTACCTACATTATATATATGTATACACATATATATGTAATATACACATTCTATAATACAGTATTCACTCTGGGATGTTTCATTTGTCACTCCAGCTTGCAGTCTGCTCCCAAAAGTTTCCTCTGACCCTCAATCTGAAAAGGTTACCTGCCCTTGCTTAGAGTATCCATCATTTGTGTTCTTATAAAGTAACAAAAACATATGAAAAAAGAATTCAAAAAATTAATTTAGTTTTCTTCTGCAATTCTAATTTTCCAGAGGGCCCTGAACAAACTCCGTAAATGCTAAACATAAAAGTAATGAAAATAAAACTTGTTTATTATTTCTGTCTTTTGTGGAACTTTTAATGATGATCTTGTATACAGTTATATTAAAATTCCCCATAAAAATCATGCTTTATACATCTGCCATTTTTGTAGAAGATTTTTAAGAGTACTCTTTACGAGAAAAATCTACCAAAAAATGACCCCAGCTTTAAACGAAAATAAGAACTGAAAGATTCACATTCTCTGGAGATTTTTCTGAGAAATTTTTCCTCTGCATTGAGAACATTTATTAGTCCAATTGTTTGAATCTAAGTGAATTCATCCTCAAATTAAAATTGCTAGTAAAAATGTTTAAAATTCTTGTTTTCACATGTTTCCTGCTACAATTGGCAGTTTTGCAATAAGACACTTTCTTCCAATTTTTGGGACCATTTTTTCCAGTAATTTTAATTGTTAGACTACATTTAATTTTATAGTTTTCTTTGCTAAATATTGAACTTTTATAATTATATATATGAAAGAGAGAAATATAATTTTCACAAACATGCTGTGAAACATCAGTTTGTGAATATTAATTCCTCAATTTACAAACATTAAACATTTGTCAAACAATGATTACTGCAAATGACAGAAGAAGCACACCATACAAAGTTTAAAGTTAAATCACAAATGACAGTGTTGAAGACGTCAAACATAATTTTGTCAAATTATAATAATTGGATGTTGTACTGACATTTCCACTGTTTCTTCTCTGAGAAATCTGAGGTATTGAATCATCTTCTCTTACTAAGAATTTTGAAATTTTGTAAAAAGTTTGTATTATACTTTTGTGTAAATCTTTGGCTGATGAAGGGAATAGATGCCCTGAAACACGTACTAAAATTTACACTATACAGTTTTTATCTAAAATTTTATTGGATGACTCAGCAATTCTTTTAACATTCAAATATAAATAAATACAATGATATCAACATCTTTTGAAAACTGGAATAATGGTCATAGAATCAGGAAAATCAAGAAAGATGTTTGTGGAAATTGAATATCGTAGTCTGTTCCCATCTATCTACAGGGTGCGATGAGTAAATTGTCACCATTTTATATTTTCAATTTTACACATGAATGGTGTTTGTTTTTTCGATTGTACAGAATCATAGGGTCTGTCAAGTACCATCTGTTAGAAAAAGAGCACCATGACACAATTCACTCTGCCAGAAATTTGGAAGCAGCATTCTGCACTGCTTGACATTTGTGCTGGAAGCTCCAATATGAATATTTCAGAGTGTTTAGATGTCAATCTGAGAATAGTGCAGAGGATTCGAAAAGAGTTGGACGAGTCTAATGGTGATTATGAAAGTGTATGGAGCGATCATCATTCCTACAGGGCCTCAAACTCAATGTGAAGGCCTACATAAAGTGGCTTAAGTAGTTATACTGCCCGAGGTTAAGAGGGTGGATGCTGAAGGACCCTATGTCTAGCAACAGGACTCTGAGACCATGCCACACAAGCAGAAGAACCCAGTCAGGTCTGTCCAACAATTTCTGCAACCACATCATCATTTACATCTGGCCACTTAACTCCCCAGACTGCAACACCCTTGATGTTATTTTGGTAAATATATTTGTTAAAATGCAATGTCAGGATTATTACGCTCTCACACCCTGATTGAGCACTCTGGAAGAAAGGTAGACTTTGAAAAACAGTAGCCACTCTAGCGTGTACGCATCGCTCATTTAGTAAAATGAATTGGAGCACTCTAGCTATTGGGCACGTAATATGATATGCACTAAAAAGACTGCCTTCTTCCACCAAACGCCCCATGGCCGAGGGGTAGAGTCGCCGACTGACGCCAATTCGGTCGGGTTTCGAGCCTGGGTTATGTAGCAGTCGGTGTCTAACCGTACTGATGAGCTGTGATACAGTGAAACAGATCTGTCTGCGGATGACAATATATATATATATCCTGTGTAGGATATATAAAAAAAATTACTTTTTCATATATATATATATATGAAAAAGTAATTTTTTTTATATATCCTACACAGGTAAAAATATAAGTAAAAGTTGAAAATCAAGTGGAGAATTTTTATTTACAGTAACTTTACTGACTTTACAGTTTCATGATTTTCAAAAGATAAATTGAGATAAAGATAAGTGGCTATGCTGTGATATGTCTTGCATCTAACTGGAGTTTGAGAATAATTTTTTGACTGCACATATAAACTATTTAAAACAATGAAAAACAAAATACAGGAAAATGTATGATAAAGTAACATTTATCTCAAGCTGAATCTAACCCTGTGCAAAGAAATACCAAGTTGGAATCTGTAAATGATATAGGCTGACCTGTTTGATCTCAATGCCTGGCAGGCATTGAGATCAAAAAATACTTTTGAATGATTCATTTGTTGATGTTTAACTAGTTCACAGGTGTTGGGATGCAATCATACATCTCTACTTCTGGTTGAGCATAAACTCCATTTGAATTATTTCCTTCTATAAACTGAATTTAAATATAAGTTGCAAATAGGGCAATAATTCTTAATTTATCAAAATATTTATTAGTAATAAAAATACTAAAAATATCTATTTCAAATTTTGTATGGACAAATTGAAATCCTTTATGTTTTAGGAGGTATCAGCATATTTAATATCCAATTAATCCTTTGCCTTCATAAAGGAACAAAGGCAAAAATCTTCAAAGAAAAATCAATAATAGTGCAAGGAAATTATGCGGTTTGTTTATTAGTAACCCTTTTTACTGGTG
Source organism: Ascarosepion bandense (assembly GCA_037127315.1). Classification (NCBI taxonomy): domain Eukaryota; kingdom Metazoa; phylum Mollusca; class Cephalopoda; order Sepiida; family Sepiidae; genus Ascarosepion; species Ascarosepion bandense. The sequence goes on from JBBBDQ010001708.1 coordinate 1,008,303, forward strand.
CCTTTTTTATGTTAATGAATTATTTAAAAGTTAGAAACAAGAAAACAATTATTTCTTGAAGGTAATATTTATATAATTCAATTAAAAATAAGTGAATATTTATTAAAATAGAAATTATATTTTTAAAATAATGGCTTGAATATTCAAATAGAGACCACTATTTATTCAAAATAGTCAAGCTGTTGTCTGTCAACCATTACAGGCAACCTCTTCTGCCTCCCATAAGCATGGACCAGATGATTCTCCCGGAGAGTAATACACTACGCCTCCTCGGACTTACCCTGTCCTCAGACCTCAAATGGAAGCACTATATTGAATCCATAGCAAAATCTACTGCTAAGAAGATTGGGTCACTATGTCGATCCAGGATGTTTTTTCCACCTGAATCCATCCTGCATATATACAAGTCAACCATCCGTCCGTGCATGGAGTACTGCTGCCATTTATGGTCAGGTGCCCCTGCCGTTCTCCTCAGTGTTCTTGACAAGCTCCAAAGGAGAGTCTGTAATGTGATAGGTACTGATCTGGCGACTCGTCTGCAGCCACTTTCCCATCGTCGAAATGTGGCCTCCCTCTGTCTCTTCTATAAATACTTTCATGGCTTCTGCTCGGATGAGCTTAAGTCACTGATGCCTCCTCAACAGGTGTTTACCCGTGCAACCAGACTGGCAACTGGGTCCCACCCATTCACAGTCAGGTTAGCCAAACGCAGATGACAATTCTACTCCTGCAGCTTCCTCTCTCACACTTCCTGCCTGTGGAACTCACTCCCGTATTCTTGCTTTCCTGACGGCTATGACTTCCAGAAATTTAAAAGCAAAGTTAATACTCACCTACTAACCACTGGACTCTAGCTCTCTCCCCTCCCCTGTATAATCTTCACGTTCTCTCCGCCCATGTATCTGTCATTGCACCTGCTTTCTCAGCTTTCTATTGTTCCTTTCTAACTAGCTTGTACTCCTCACTCTTTTCTAATTAATCTTTCTACATTGATGTAACCCCCTGCACATCAGTGGCGTTTCTGCCTTGCTCGGGGTGAAATGATTAAAAAAAAAAAAAAAATAATCATTTTAAAAATTATTAAAAACAAGAGTAATGAAGGTTTAAACAGGAATATTGATTAAAAGAAATAATTCTGAATATATTTTCTAATCCTGTGGGTTTTGACTCTTCAGATTCATTTATTTTTATTATCTGTGAATTGCCATGCATTCTTGCAAATGATAGTGGAGTAGTTTCCCATTGCTTTATTCACAGAATTTAGAGTTATCCTTCTCTAAAAGTGGTTGCCACCCAATGCTAGAGAGCCTAGTCTACCCTACTATTTAACCTATAGTTGAGAGGAGAAGAGACGAATTGATGTCTTTCTCAAGGGCATTGGTGCAAAAGTGATCGTAACAGAACTCGGAAGTTGAGCTGATCTCACTGATTCTATTTTCCATGCCAATGTTCATTACATGACCAGATGAATAATAAGCACTGCCTATAATCTTATATTTCTATTACAAAACAACTGCAAAAAAAAAAAAATCTAAATTACAGTTTGAAGATAAAAAGCATTAATTTACTGGTGTTGTGATTAATGATGAATTCTCTATTCTACAACCTTTTTTCTCACGATGCCGAACCAACTCTCTTGTGATTTCCATGGCAAATGTTCAGATGAGCTTCAGTTTTTAGTTCCACCAGTTCAGATCTTTACTTGCAGAACGCTACAACTTTTTACTTCTGCAGAGTCAAATCGCTATCATTTCCTACATGTTCCAAATTTAAGAAGAACATTCCATTCCGACAGCTTTTTTGAATTGCCATTTATGGAACAAACATGGACGATTACCAGAACACAATAATCCTAACCTCCATTAGTCAAGTTTCAATCATTGTTCCACTGGGTCTGAGTTGAAAAAATATATCATATAAAACTGATTGATGAAAATTCGATGCAACACAAAGACAACATGACATGCTGTTTAAATTAATAAGTGATTTATTTAAACTCCCACTGGATCAGCATTCCCTAGGCTGACCGCAAGTCCTGACAACCATCATCATTATTGTTGTTATAACATCTCCCTTCCTAAAGTAATTTATATTCTTTAATTTAATTCTGACTTTTCCAAAATACAAAATAAATAATTACAAATCAAAGTTTGATAGAATAAGTAAAGAACAGGTAGGAAAAGTTCTTTAATCTAACATGTTTTATTTTATTAAGTTTTTTTCAGAGATTTGCTTACAGTTGGTTGATTACAAATTAATTACAGTCCAAGGATGATAACTCACTTAATAAAATCAAACTCAAATATTTTGGAGTTTGTATATTTTCTGTCCTCACCTTGTTTTTCCAGTACTTTCTCTTGTATTATGATTTGTTTGAAGATCCTTGTAATGATCACTAATTGGTTTCTTTCTTTAAATTTATTTTCAAAATCTGAAAATTAAATATGTTTCCTATTTCCTTCAAACCTTGAATTTTCCCTTGATTAGTTGACGCAATATGTTCTTAGTGTCTGCTGACTTGATTGTTTTTTTTCAGTGTTTTAATATTTTTCTTAATTTTATTTTATCTCCTTTTTTTAGAGATGGTAAATTTCTGGAATGATGGAATCTATTAAAATTCTTTTCCATTCCAGTTTCTGCCAGTTTGTTTCCCTTCCATGTGAAATCAGGCCATTTTGGTAATAACTTTTTGGGATATAATGGTAATGAGGTTCTTATTTTCCTTCCCATAATTAATTTAGGGAGACTGACACCTGTGGCTTTATTTGGTGTACTCCACTATGCTATTAATTCTTGAAATGTGTCTGATTGTTTCAAAGGTCTCTTAGCTATTTTAACAGCACTTTCCACTTCTCCATTTGTGTGAGGATGTTTACATGACATTATGTGTTTAAATCCATAACTGTCTGCAAAATCTTTGAAAGCATAACTTGAGAATTGTTTCCCATTACTGCTGACAAGTTCAATAGGAATTCCTTAATGCAAGAAGAAATTTTTAAACTTCCCTATCATGCATCTGCTTGTCATTGGATTAAACTTTGCTATTTCTATATATCTTGAGAAATAATCAATATATTGGCATCTTTGGCAAGTGAAAATGTCTGTAACAATTCTTTGCCATGGACCTTGAAGAAGTGTTGTTTTTAATTTTTCCTTTTTATTTGTTCTACAATGTATGTTACAGAAGAACATTTTATTTAAAGGCCTAGCTGCAGAGTGACCCACGGGTGTCTCTCAGACAGTAATTTTTTTAAGTCCTTTTTTACACAGTTTGTTCTTGAGAAAATTTCTCAGAGATCCTTTCATTTTAATTTAGGCTGTCCAACCTCAGGAGAAATTTCACTAGAACTTTAAATTTCTCTCATCTCTCTGTGGCTGGCTAGTGTGGAATCCACCTTGCAAAGTTTAATTAAAAAAGCAGATTTTTTTTTTTTTTTTTTTTAATCATATCACCCCAAGCAAGGCAAAAACGCCACTGATGCGCAGGTGGCTACATAAGAGTGAAAAGATTGAAAAAGAGAAAAACCGGAAACCACATCCTAGACAGGAAACAAGGGATGAGCCTCTTCACCTGTTCAATAGACATGGGTGGAGTGTGAACCGGGCGATAGTTTAGTCTATCTACTCCAATTGAAAAAAAATAAAATAAAAAAGAGTGAAAAAATTGGAAAAGAGAAAAACCGGAAACCACTTCCTAAACAGGAAACAAGGGATGAGCCTCTTCACCTGTTCAATAGACATGGGTGGAGTGTGAACCGGGCGATAGTTTAGTCTATCTACTCCAATTGAAAAAAATAAAATAAAAAAAGTGAAAAAATTGAAAAAGAGAAAAACCGGAAACCACATCCCAAACAGGAAACAAGGGATGAGCCTCTTATGACAACTTATACATTACACTTGTCATGAATCCAGATAAAAAATTTATATTAGTACAAAACTTACTTCTAAATGATAACTGATATTTGTTTAGCACAGATGCTGGATCGAAAAACATGAAACTGGAAGTTAGCATAAATCTTCATTGATTGGCTAATAAACCAAAGGCACGTGAGAATGTGATACAACAACATGTTTAGATCAATTTGTGCCAAAAATTTCAACCTTCATTTTATCCACCTGATTAGCATAAAATTAGGAAACCTACGACCTCAGTGAGAATTTTAACGGCAACAGTGTCACTGAAATCCATACAACTATGTCTTGTTGAATTTTGCTAAGTTAAGTAACTCTTAACACACATACCAAAATTACAATATTCTCACTCACTCATACAATTAATATACATATTTACTCACTCAAACATTTATATTAATTTTCTTAAAGAAACAATCATTCAACATTTTCTCCATATACCTTTGAACTCAAGAAACCTTTTTCCAACAAACCATTTTATGTACATACTTTTTTATTGAACATAAAAGAGAGAAAATTTATTCTTACATCAATTCATGAACAATTAAATTTAAAGTCACAATTACTTTCTCTAATCGCTTGTTCAGCATATATTTTCATCTTCGTATTTTATACATCTCATGAATATAAATAATATTTGGTTTGTTGTTACCAAAATCCAGAAGTTTCTTTGTTCATTATTTGTCTGTGTGTTTGTTGTTATTCACCTTAGCCATAAAATTTAAAACAAGTGGGATATTTGGCATGTCCTACTATACTGGTAACAGGAGCCATTTTGGATACCTTCTTTGATGTTCACCTACCTTCTTCCTTTTCTTTCAAAAGGCCTTCTCCTCATGACTACTGACCTAAACTTCATTTATTCAGAAAGTTTAGGCTCACCTCTGCCCAATGTTATTAGACGCCTCTCACTGGTCAGTAAATACGAAAAAATAATTTCCATAAAATTGAAAATGATCCTTCATAGATTTTGGTGGGTTTTAAGTGCTGAGCTGAAAAAGATAAATATTTGTAACATATTTCACACAAACTGTTTGGCCTACATAAAAAAAAAAAAAAAAAAAAATCCAAAAAAGCCATTTCTCTCAAAAGAACAAAAACAACCCAGACCATTATACATTTAAACATGTTTAAATTCCAGTCAGATTCATTATATTTATTTACATGCAAATACCCTTGGGTATCTCCTGATCGGATATCGAGATATTGATTCCCAATATTGGGGGGAAATTGAAAAAAATAACTATCCCATGACCTGACTGGAAGCTTAAAGAATATTTGTGTGAAGTTTGGTGAGAATCGGATAAAAATTGTAGATTTGTATAAAAGACACACACACAAACATCTTGCTTTATATATATAATTGATACAAATATAAAGTTTATCACTTAGCTGATTGGTGTTACCTTCAGCTTCCTGAATCAAGTGTTTTGTAGACAAACCCTCCAGCAATCAGTGTGTCCACTCATCAGCAATTGGTGGATTTTATTTTTCAATTTTTTCTTTTATATTGCACTTTTCAATGGTGCAAGGTAGAATTTTTTCTTTTTCTTTTCATAGTGTATGTGTGTATGCATGTTCGTGTGTGTGTGTGTGTGTGTGTGTGTGTGTGTGTGTGTGTGTGTGTGTGTGTGTGTGTACACTCATGCACCTACCCACCGCATATGTGCATACATGTAGAATATTGTGGTTATTTCCCCTTTTCAGCATTTTTCTTGTCATTTTATACTCCCTCCTTATTAGTTTTATGCCTTTTTCTGTCTTAATACTCTCTCCTTATTGATTTTATACCTTTTCTCTCATATTATACTCCTCCCTTATTGATTGGATGCCTTTTCTCTCTCACTATACTCCCTCTTTATTGGTTTTATGTTTTTTCTCTCTCACTATACTCCCTCTTTATTTGTTTTATGCCTTTTTCTCTCTCTTTATACTCCCTCCTTATTGGTTTTATATCTTTCTCTCTATGTATTTGGGAAGTAGTCATTTTCATTGAATTTGATGGCCAAAAATTATTTTTTTATTCAGTTTTTCTTTTATGAGCACAAAAAAAAAAAGATAGCACTGACATAGGGATGTTGAAATACCTGGATTGGTGTCCAAGTACCCAGTAGGCTTCCTGGAAGTTGGACCAATCAGGAGGGTGACAACTCTGATGCAATGCAACCAATGATATTGAATAATACTCTTTTTCGAGTACAAGCTCTTCTTCCTCTGAGAATGGGATTCACCACAGTGCAATGTCTTACTCCACTTGAAACATTTCACACACAAGCATTGTTTGCTTCATATCCTAAGTCCCAACAGAATTTTTGCAATAACATCTTTGATAGTCAATATCTGACAAAGTAGTAACCATTATATATATATATATATATATATATATATATATATATATATATATATATTATACTTTAGAACATGTACAAACTACCAATGACTACAAAATTGTACATTTTGTTTTGCCATTGAAAGAACAATGCCTCATCAGGTAGTTAATGATGGTAATAAATGTTTTATTGAAAAAAATACTTTAAAAAATGTCAGTCAGTTAAGTGCCATACATGATACATGCTTTGGGCGATCATGTCTCAAAAGAGACATTACTGACTGGGCAGAAGATTATCCCACAGTAGGTTGCCATTGCTTTCTGCAGTAGACTGGTTACCAGCCAAGGCTATAGAACCCAATCTGTCTTATTACTTAACCCATAACTGGAGGGAAGAGACAGATTGATATCTTTCTCAAGGGTATTTGTGTGCAAGTGAATGTAAGGAATTCAACGTCATTTCCTTTTATTTTTGGACATCTTTTTGTACGAGGTAAGAAGATATTAAAAAATGGGAAAAAAAGAAAGAGGGCAGAAAAGTGAAGAAAAGACGATGAGAAATCAAGAAGGGAAAGGAAAGAGGAAAGGGAAAGACACTGAGGAAACTAAAAGCAAAGAGGAAAACAAGAGAGAAAGCACTGAGAAGAAAGAACCAATGGAAATGGTTATTAACTATTATTATTAACTACCTGATGAGACATTGTTCTTTCAATGTTGAAACAAAATGTACAATTTTGTAGTAGTTTCTAATTTGTACATGTTCTAACATATATTAATAAATATTCATTGCTCTATTTTTATACTGAGCACTGTTTTAAATTAATGTTTTGAATGTTGCAATTATTTTCCTCATTCCTTGTTCATTTGGATATATATATATATATATATATATATATATATATATATATATATATATAATTATTAAAAAGTTATTGGTTAGAGTTAAAGTAAACTAGTAAATAGTTGTATTAAAAATTTCTCAATGAGGATTTAAAGAAAAAAACAAAAAATAAAAATTTAATATACAGATATTGTATGTGTGTATATATATATTTATATGCATATACATACACACACACACACACACACACACACACACACATATATATATATGGAGAGAGACAGTTAAGTAGTAAAACAGAAGAGTAGGTACCTCATCATATATATTATAAGTGTACACTGAGGTGAACACCTACTGGTAACAGTCTGTTTCATGGTTGAATATAGTCTTATGGCCTGAAAATTGTGCTCAATCATGAGGAAGCCTGTCAAGATTTGTTCATCTCAATGTTCACTTTTATATTTACACATACACAAACCCTGATATAGCACACCTATATAATTGATCACAAATAAGAAAGTGTATATTTTATTCATATATGCTAACTTAGAACATACCTTTTCCCAGAAATTAATCAATATATCATACTACATGCATTTATTGATGTAAAAATTTAAAAAATCCTTCTCTTAGATAAAATTTTTTTTCTATAAGTAAATAAGCTAAGTTTACATACAAAATACACATGTCAATCAAAAAGCCTATAGTTTGACATAATGAACCGAATTTCGATCTGAAATATGTATTCCATATACTGATCAATGTGATTAATATTCATCTGTGAATGAAATGCATTGACAAAGGAAGATATGTTGAAAAATAAATATTTGTTGTATAAAAGTAAATGGTCTTTAAAGATTTATTGATATATCTCCATAAATATAAACAGAAATTCTTATATTCAGCATTTTTAGTCAGAAGTTTAAACTTATTAGCCTGGAAATAAATACAAAGAAACTCAGCAGTTGTGTCTTTCTTATAAGAGATTTTTATTCAACAACATTAATTAAGCGTGAGTCCTACACAAAGCCACTGAGATGGTTAAGTTTAACTTGAAATATAGCACACTAGCCTGTCTGATCAGGACATAAAAAAAACTTTATTGTTTTCAAAGGGCATCAAGTACAAAAGTACTTTAAAACAAGTAAAAAGTAAAAGCTAAAATTTGCATTGTCACCTTATAGTGTATCAGATTGATACAAAAATTACCTGCTCTCATCTATTGCACAATATTATAGAAATCTTGGAAGTGTCTTTAAAGTTTACTCAGCATTAAATTGCTTGTGCAATCTGTTCAATGCAGAACACAAATTTAAGGAAAGATGCTGAAGCTATAAAAAGCAATTCATAGGTATCGCCTTGGTTCCTAGGGAACTTACCAAAATATGTCAGTTAGTGTTGAAACACCTCTCTCTCTCTCTCTCTCTCTCTCTCTTTCTTTCTTACTCTCTTCTCTCTCTCTCTCTCTCCTGGCTTATAGCCACGTCACTGAAGTTAAGTAATGTCAAGCCTGGTCAGTAACTAGATGGGTAACTGCTTGGAACTCAGAAAACAAAGTTCCAATCCTGTTGGGTTTATTGGATCACTAAACCATTTTTATCTCCAAGAAATTTATTTGAATGTAAAAATATTTTCTAGCTTTAAATAACCTGCAAAGGGTCGATAAACTGTAAAAAATGAATGAATGTCTCAATTTCACTCTTCTCTCTATTCTTCTCTCTCTCTCTCTCTCTCTCTCACACACACACACACACACACACATTGTTGCTTTCTTCCACCTCCTCTCTCAGTTATTGCTATATTCAGAAACAAGATAGTCTTTTAACAAGATGATCGTTGACAATGGAAAATGGATTTATTACGAGAATTAAAAATTAAGAAAAGACGTTTTCGGAGGAAGTAAATTGAAAAGTGATTTTGGTGCTTGACAATGCTCATCATTCTTATGTCATTAATATAATATAGCAAATGATAATAGAGCTGGATTGGGTAGTTTTCTGCATGTAACAAAATTTTCAAGCCTTTTACATGTTGACAAACATTTGTTTCTTTTTATTTGCAAATTTTTCAAGCCTTTTTGCATGTAGACAAACATTTGTTTCATTTTATTTACAAATCTTTCAAGCTTTTTACATATAGACAAACATTTGTTTGTTTTTATTTACAAATTCTTGTCTTAACAGCAATTCTAAAAGAATTCATCATCAACTGCAAGAAGACAAAAAGAGGAAAAGCCTTAAGTTCTGAGTTACAAATTGGAAATTTCAATATTAAGTGAGTGTAGAATTTTAAATGTCTGGGAAGTATTTTAACAGAGGATGAAATTGAAACACAGAGATCTGAACATGTACTGGACTTGAAAAAAGATACATTCAAAAAAATAAGCAAAGTACTGAGAAATGGAAAAATCTTTAGACACAAAGAAAAGTGTGATAGATTGTTATGTAATATTGATCCTCTTATTTGGCAATGAATACTAGACAATCATCCCAGGGTTGATGAGAAATCTAGAGGAAGCAGAAATATAGTTCTACAGAAGGATACTGAGAATTTCATGGACAGAAAAAATAAGCAACAAGTAAGTCCTAGAGAAAATGGCAACAAAAAGAAAACATGGTTAGTATAAAGAAGAGATAGCTGAAATTTCTTGGACACATAATGAAGAAGGAGGGCTTGGAAAACTTAACACTCACAAAGCAAATTGAGGGAAAGTGAAATAAGGAAAGACAGTGAGCCACTTAACTGCTGAACATGTATGAGTAGATGGTAGAAGGAAAGCAGGAACCTCATCAAACTGTGAAAAACTGTTAATTAAGGACCATAAAACACTACATACACACAGTTTGATGGTCTACTTCAATACTTCTAACATCTCCACTTAAACTCTGACCTTTTATGTACTATTTTTCTTTTTCACAATAGGAGTAGATGGGTTTATCTTTCATCTAGTTCTAGTTCACCCTCTGCTCTGGTCTTTTGAACAGGGTTAGAGGTTTATCCCTCTTTTCATGTTTATGATTTGGTTTATGATTCCTTCTAAAATTTTTATCATTTTATTTTACTTCTAGTAACACCTTGCATCTTAGTGACATTATTTCCTTACTTGAGGTAAATTGATTAAAAAGAAAAAAATGAAATAGGTAGTTGTATTGTAAGACCAAATTTCTCTTTTTGTCTGACAACAAACACTGGGCAACAGGAAAAGTGTCTAAGCTAAAATATGTGGATCTTTGAGGCTACATTTTATGACTGAATACATTTTTAAACTGAATATATTTTCTAATAAATGTAGGATTTTAAATAAACAAACAATGTACATTTGAAGTTTGGTCTTCTTGCCATCAGCAAAGCAGTGTGTGATGAAATGTTTGTAATAAAAGTGAAACCATTACAAGTGAAAATAATGTCTTTTATAATTCACTTGGCAGTGCTCAAATAATTGAAGTCAATTAAAGATTAAAGAGTGGAATTGAATCTTTATTTAAAAAAATATTGAGTTTAATGATTAAAAAGTGCTTTCATATGTCATCTACAAAATGTTGAAAGAAAACATTATATAAAATTGCCAGTTTTTTTACAAAATCAAAACCAAGATTTATTGAAACAGCAAAGAAATACAAACAAGTATATCTTTATTAATATTATTCAACATTTTTTTCTAAAACTTCTGGGCATCTAATTTGTGTTATAACAATAAAAGCTAATAGCTTGAAAAGTAAAAAGAAAAAACTATTGTTCTGATCTTAAGTGCTTTTTGAAATGAATCTTGTTTTACTCTCTCTCTCTCTCTCTCTCTCTCTCTCTCTCAAAATCTGTCAGTGTTTAAGTCATTCTGTCCATTAATTTTGCCATCTGTTATTCCATTCCGTATTTAATGTCTTTTCAGTCATGATGATTTAACCAAATATGTCTTTTAAATAATTTCCAGTCATTTTTTGATCATCTTTAACATAACTCATCATTTATTTTTCTTTAATCCGTTGTAGATGAATCATATTTAACAAGATCTTTGTGGTTATGATTCTTGCAAATCTTGATGACCTTCTTCTTCTTCTTCTTTGTCCTCTTCTTGTTCTTCTGTGTGTCACATTTCTGCAGGATATGGTCAATCGATGGCTCTCCAAAACTTCCTATCTCTTGTGGGCCTTAGTAATTTTTCTCCAATTGCTAAGGATCCCAACTTCTGTTTCATCATCCATTCACACAAGCTCATCAGCTAAGTTACTTATTGCCTTCCTCTATCTCTGTTGCACTCAATATGCCTGGTAAGGGTTAAGTCTTCCAAACCCTCCTTTCTCACTATGTCTTCAAGGAATACTTCTGTTACCATTTTCTTTCAGAGTTTCTTGTTGCTTACTTGCAATTCTTACTTGTCATGGAATTCTCAATATCCTACTGTAAAACCACAATTCTGTTATCTCCAGTTTTGTCCTCATCTATCGGAAGATTGTCCAGAATTCACTGCCATATAAGAGAATTGATATCAATCCAACAATCTAAGTTTTTGTATATGACAATTTTTTTTCCTATCTTTTCAGCCCATTGCTTAGCTTTTGGAATGCTTCTTTTCCTAGTCCAATGTCTGTTTGAATTTCCATGTTGGATTTTTTATCCTCTGTTAAAACACTCCCCATATATAAAAAGAATAAAAATATAAATTTATATTTCTATATATACGTGTTCTTGTTCCTAGTGGTCTGTCAAGACGATTGTTGTTTGCCACCACCAGCAGTATATACACAGAGAGTAAAGTTGTTTTTGATAGAGGTAGGCATTTGCTATTTCTGGTATCTTATTCTGATATATATATTGAATGTCATGTGCTCTAGCATGCCTAGAATTTAAATTTTTCTCATCAAATTCTTTAACTCAAACAAAAGTGCTTAGTTCAATACCCACAGATCATATGACAAAAATAGAACTTAATTTCATCCAGTTGCACATATGCAGTTCTAGAATACTATCCCAAATGACCAGGATCAGAAAACATCTTTCCAGACCAATCAGAAAACATGGTTTTTCACAGCAGCCATTTCTGAGCCACTGACTATAAAACCAATGATGATTTCACCCATGAGGGCAGATCCTTCTCAGGTGTATTGTAATGGTAAACAAACTTGCTTTGCTAGATCAGTTATGACTAAATGGTGAGTTCGATCCTCACAAGGTGCCCCATTCTTTTAGCCTTGTGCTACATCTAAGCTACACTTAAAAAAATGAGCTAGGATATCAAGTAAACTCAACCTCATAAACTTGTCTGCCTGTAGGTAGGGAGGAACCTAGACGAGGCTATGCGAAAGGGCAGGGTCTCATCAGGGGAAAAGTAGATAAGACATGATCTCACTTATGCATGATCAGAGGAATTCTTGCCCAAGAATATATACTTGGAATGCTCCATCCTGACTTTGTGTCATATCCTGCCTTTTGTTGGGAGGGCTGGGGGAAATAACCAGATCCAACTCAGGCTTTAGCAACAGATCCCATGGCAGGCAAATGTCACCAGACCATCAGTAGTAAAGACCAAGGCACTTCTATCAACAGTGATTCCTTAGGCCATTGATGAGACCAGCAGCTGCCTCAGAGATTAACATTGGAACTCAAAATCGTTTGCAGGCAAACCAACTTAAACATATTTGATGCATCAGTTTTTACTATTGAAGTTCTTAAACAAAATTTCTTCTTAATTATTCGTCCAGTGACTAATGTAAATTTGTATATAAAGTTCCTGTTATTGTTTTTCAGATTTCTTTTATTGTTTGTGATTCTTATTGCAACAAATATCCTTGTGTCGTACATGCAAAATTTAAATATTGATGGAGTACATTCACACTGCCCATAAGAAAAACTCTTTCTGATAAAATATTAACTCAAGAAAATATTCCTTACTCTGCAACACTTGTAACTTCTACTCTTTCTTTCTCGCTAACAGTAACACTGTGGTTACAATACAAAAGCTATTATAATATAAGGTATGGATGCCTATAGTACAACGGTTAAGAAGCTCATTTGTTCAGTAATGCAGTCAGTCAGATCTTAAATAGGTTCTTAAAGTTGGTAGTCTTGTATAAAGCTAAGTTAAGTTTAGTATGAATCTATGGCATATAAAGTAAATCCTTTCTTGTTTGCCATCTTCAATCTATACATAAAAATTACTCAATTTCTATCTTAACAAAATGCATCTTTCTTTTTATGGTGTTTTGCAGATATGTAAAGCACAAAAAGCAGACATGATTTTCCACCATTTTCTTTATTCCATCCTTTCAATTTATATTTTCTACAAAAGATTCACTGACTCCAAAATAAGAGATTTTGGATTTACAAGAATATTTTTCTGTAATCTGTTTACCTGTATTTTATTATTAATATCTTTATCAGGCAATTTCTTCCATTTATTTGAACCAAAAGTATTGCATTTCATGTACTCACATTCTGACTTTGTCCTGCTTAAGATTCTGAAATGAGTTGATATTAATACAATAATATTAATATTGGTTATAAATAAACTAATGATTACTTAAAAGTACATTTTTCAATATTATCATCAATCACTATGGAGTCGAAGAATCTATAAAGTATGGCAAAAAGTAGAGGAACAATTTATAATTTGGTTAAACTGATCCCCTGGTTTATATTTATGCAATATCATGTATGAGTGAGTATGTACGTGCATGTAAACTAAAGTATGAAAAAAATAGAGACAGCTACCTAATAATGTATGTTCTTCTCCCGTTACCTAAATAATGGCAACTATGTGATATAACATGTAATCTACATGTTACTAAAGTTGTTGTGTGGGTAAAATCTATCCAGGCTAGTTGTGTGGGTAAAATCTATCCAGGCTAGTTCTAGTGGTAGGAATAAGGTTAAAATTACAGAAAACATTCAGTGTTCATTGACCAAACAGCATTACTGTTGGCAGAAATTTGTAAAATCTTTTGTCTTAAAACACTTTTTCAGTAAATTCGACTCATAAAATTCCCAAATCTCTTATCACTCTTCCTAGTTTTGATGGGAGTCTTTTCCGAACTTTTTGTTTTTGGTAGTGAGGAAATTTAACAACTCGATTATTTCATTATTTTCACTTCTAATTTTATGTATTATTCATTTTTGTTGATTTTGCTATTAATGGTAATATGGTTATTGTTAGGCTTTCCTTAAATAAGTGGTTTCTTGAATGTAGACACAGGGAATTTTGTGAGGTCAGCAACATATTCCATTATATATATCTTATATGTCCAATGCATTTTACATCTGATGAGTGCACAGATCAAGGGAGTGCTTGGACACCAGCCAAATGTTACTACAACCAGTTTCACATCACGCATGGATAATGAATGCTTGTTTTACTTTGAATGGAACAAATTAGCACTACCAGAAAAATATGTTGAGCATAAAGAGATACAAAGCAACAAGATTCATGAATACTATATCTGTCAAGATAGATTCAAGTTTTACTAGTGGCCCATGCAAGTTCCAATAGAATCCACGACGACAAAGCTACCCTCAACTTCTACGGTACCTTACAGACAGGCTGAATCCATAGCCTCTTGTGGTCTTCTTCACACACAAGTTCAACTGTCTGTTCAAAATTGCTTGAAATGTGACTTAAATGAGGTTTATTTTTCAACCTAGTCGCCCCCCCCCTTGCAGTTCACATATTCTTCCATTGGAGTTGCAGTGCTTAGATCCCATTGGCGAGGAAGTTTTCATCCTATTGGTCAAAAAAGTCATCAACAGCAGATATGATATGATCATCACTGCAATACTAGTTCCCAGCCAAATATTCTTTCATGTTGGGGAACAGATGATAATCAGATGAGACCAAATCAGAAAAATTGGGAGAGTAATGAACTAGTTCAAAACCACAGTTATGCACAGCAGCAAATGAAACGAAGGACTTATGAAACAAGACACATTTGTTAGTTTTTCTGGGTATTTGGTCCAATGGTGCACAGTAAATGACCAGGTAATAACTAACACCTGGTTTCAAGAACACCCACAACATCTGTGGACATGGAGAAGCCCAGGAGGTGAAATGAAAAACCAGATAGATTACATAACCATAAACAAGAGATTAAAAAATGCAGTGGTTCAATGCAATGTCTATCCAGGCGCCGACCGTGGAAGCGACCACATCCCAGCAAACTAAGGGTGAAACTCCGGAGAATGAAGAAGCCTAATATTGCACCAAAACTGAAATGCAACATGCTCATGAATGACCTCAACCTGCAGAAAGAATACACTGACAGCGTGAAAAACAAATAAGAACAAATTGGAAAAGGACACTCGAAATTGGACTCTCTTAAGGAAGCGATAGTGACATCAGCAAACAACATGGCTCTAAAGGAAATCAGATGCAGAAGAAAAAAACGAGTGGATGACTGAAGAGCTTCCTGACATGATGCAAAGGAGACAGAAAATGATGCCAAGACATGGAATGGAATACAGGAAACTACACAAGGAAATAAGGAGCAAATGCAAACAGGCTAAAAAGGAATGGCTCAACAACAAATGTACAGAAGTAGAGAGACTGAGCAGGACTAATAAAGCAGACATGTATAAAGAAATAAGAGAAATGACAGAACAAAAAAACCTGCTCCTCAACAGGATGTATAAAATCCAAGGATGGAACAATAATATTGGCAAAAGAGGAAATACTCCAGTGATGGAAATAATATATAAAAGATCTTTTCCACAACAACAGAGAGCAACTGATAATGCACAAAGATGAGGATGGATTGGAAATATTTAAGTCTGAAGTCGAAGCTTCAATGACCAAACTGAACAGAAACAAAGCAGCTGGTTCAGATGGCATTGTAGAGCTGCTGATAGCCCTGGAAGAATTTGGTATAGAGAAAATTACAGAATTAATAAATTAAATTTATAATAGTGGTGTAATACCAGATGACCTAAGCAAGTTGATTTCCATAGCACTGCCTAAGAAGCCAGGTGCAAACGAGTGTGAACTCCACCAAACTATAAGCTTAATAAGTCATATCACAAAACTGATCGTCTGAATACTGATGAATAGAGTGAGAAGCAGAATCAGGCCGGAGATAGGACAAGAACAAGATTCCTCAAAGACACTGGAACAAGGAACGCCATATTTATAATTAGGATGCTCTCTAAAAGGGCAATACAAATGAAGAAGGACTTGTACCCATGTTTTATTGATTAGGCAAAGGCATTCAACAAAATAGACCACAAAGAATTGATGGAGATGCTCAGCAGCCTTGACATATTTGGAAAAGACATTAAAGTGATTAAGAATCTCTACTGGCAGCTAACTGCCTGCATACAGACAGGTAATGAAGTCAGCAGATACACAAAGATAAAAAGGAATGTAAAACAAGCGTGTTTTTTTTCACCAGATCTGTTCAACTTGTACAGCAAGACTATTTTGAGGACCCTAGATGTTATGCCAGGATTTGTAATCGGAGACCACAATTTGAATAACATATGGTACACAGACGATACAGTGCTGATTGCAGACATGGAAAGGAAACTACAAGACCTCCTACAGAAGATCGCGGAAAAGAGTGATAAAACAGGACTACAAATAAACTGCAAGAAGACCGAATGCATGGTCATTGGCAAAAAGAGCAGCCCAAAATGCCAAATACAGTTCGGAGATACTAAAATCAAGCAGGTACGAAAATTTAAATACCTGAAAGTGTTCTAACAGAGGACAGAAAGCTTAGTAAAGTATTAAGAGACAGAAAACTTTCACCAGAAACAAAGAAGAGAGTACTAGATTGCTATGTGATGTCCGTTCTTCAATATGGCAGTGAATGCTTGACAATATCATCAAAGATGAAGGAAAAATTTGAAACAGCTGTAATGTAGTTCTACAGAAGGATACTGCAGATATTATGGACCGAGCATGTGAGCAATGATGAGGTTTTGGAAAGGATGGAAACGAAAAGGATATTAACATTGAGCATCAGGAAGAGACAACTAAAGTTCCTGGGACATGAAATGAGGAAGGCAGGCTTGGAGAACCTGATACTAACAGGCCAGATAGAGGTAAAAAGAGACAGAAGGAAGCAGTGGATAACATATTTGAAGGGCCTGAGCAGGTGGATGATAGAACAGGGGTTGTGTGGTGTCACAGGAGAAAGTGTGCTCAGAGCCACCAGGAATAGAGAGATGTGGAAGGCCATAATTGCCTATGTCCTGAAGAGACAAGGCACATGGAAGAAGAAGAAGGTCTTGATAACCTTTTGTAACTGTCTTAGAATGTTCACATTGTTCTCAGCATTGATGGTGTGGCTCATTTGAAGATCGTCAATACACATAATGCCTTTTGCATCCCAAAACATTGAGACCATCACTTTTCCTGCAGCAGAAATGACCTTAGCTTTTTTTTAAGTAGATGAAGAGAGGTGTTTCCAATGCATGGATTGTCTCTTTGTCTTCAGCTCAAACTGGTGAATCCAAAAATCATCTTGGGTTAGGAAACATTCAAGAAAACGAGCTGGATTTGCCTTAAATAATGCCAGATGTGATCAGCCTGGTGTATTTTTGATCAGGTATAAGAAGACATGGCACCCACCAAGCAGAAACCTTTATCATCCCAAGTTCATTGGTTATTTGATTTACCATCAACTGCCTGTCTTCCATCACCATGTGGTGAACATAATCAATGTTTTCCTCATTTGTGGCAGTTGCAGGATGTTCAAACCTTGGGTCATCTTCAAGAATCTCTATTCCCCGCCCAAATTCAGCAACCCACTTTTTCACTATTTATAAAGCTGGACCAACATTTCCTAATGTAGCAACCATGTCAGCATGGCCGCCCTTGTGAGCTAATCCATTTTTCTGAAGGTACTTAATAATACCACAACACCAAATTTTATCCATTACAAGAGAAGTCACTATTATTTATTATTGAACAGTCAGATGTTAGTTTACAAAGAAACAATGAAGTTATTAATATGAAGAGTTGAAATTAATGCATGCAAGATTTCACAGCTGACATCACTCCTTCATAGCCAGCCTACCCTCTGACATCACTTCTTCACATCCGCCCACCCTCGTAGGGTACACAGTACAGTGCATTGACTGATGGAATGAGTAGCAAAAATATTGAACTGGCATGTGATTTGATGCAATGTTACTTTTTTCTTTTCATGATTGGTTACCATTCTTATCAGTCTCTTATGGTCCCATTTTGTAATCACCCATGGATACCCACTTTTGGATTGAAAATGGAGTACTGTTGCCATATTTGCGAATATGATAACAAAGATGAGGACAACAATCTGAACAATGTAAATAGGGTAAATAATTACAATATCGCATTTCAAAAACATAGACAAATATTCCATGAGGATGTTTCCTTGATTACTACAATCTTGACCTGTTCAAATCTAGAGTTAAATGTTATTTTCTTCGCCTATCCATATAAATTACCTCTTATCATAACCCTACCTTAAGTGACTCCTGAGCCTTGTACAAGGTGATCCTTACTGTAAAAAAAAACAAAAAAAAACGTGCTTCATGGCAAACAAAGTGAAAGGAATTAACTATTTTGTGTTCCTGAAGTGTATAAAGTGTTTTGCAATAACATCAGCCAAACATGCATAAACCGCTTATGGAAAATTTAGTGAAAGCCATATGAGTTGTAGCAGATGAACAAAGACAAGACAATTATTCAGTTTAACCCTCTAGGGCCATTCGTATCATATTTGATACAGTATGAAAACAAGCCTTGAAAGAAATATTTTCCTGAAAAATTTTTTAAGAGAAATATTTTATAAATTTCAAATGAAAGCAGTACTGACTGCTCAGTTAATGAATACCAAATGTTTCCTTATAGGGAAATACCAAATGTTTCTTTATAGGGAAATACTGTATCAAATATGATACGAATGGCCCTAGAGGGTTAAAAATACATTTTGTATCAGAAATACATCATATAATATGGACAAAAGAGATTTGCTAAAAACGTATTCTGTTAGTGGTTAATATCAAGACATCAGCTCTGAAATTAATTATAACACTTAAAAAACAACTTAATGTTATTATATCCTCTTCAAAGGTTACTTGTTCTCAGGTTTGTTCTTACTGACATTGCTTGTTCTTGAAGTAGCTCTTACACATTCATTCAGTTTACTTGTCTTGAAGTCTTTCTCCTGAGTTGGCCAGAATACATCCTTATAGTGTGGAGGTTGCTAGCCAGTCTAACTCAGCATCTCTGATTTCACACAAAATCTATTTGGTGCCTAAATTTGGGTCTATCTCATTAATGCTAGATAATAGACTCTCTAATCGTGACCATCAATGGTTATGCTTCTAATGAGCAGCAGATCCAAGGGGAGATAACCTATATTTTTTATTCCCATTTGCCACTGTTTCTTTTCCATATATGTGTGTTCATGCTACAAAAGATAAAAGTCAACTGGATATCTTGTACTATAATTTTGCATTCTATGACAGTACCTTCACTATGAAATCAAGTTTGTCCATAAGATTATTATTTTTGATGAGTTCAAATGGGGATTTAATTCCAGTTTATTTTCTTTGCATAAAAGTGCAAAAAAAAAAAAACCTTTTCAAGGAAACAGAGAAGGAAAAACACTTTCAATGAGCAATAAAAGTTTCTAGTGATATGAATATATGTTTATATATTTATAATAACAATTCTCTGAAATCTAAATAGTCATTTAATCAAGTGCCATATGTGATACACATTTCGACAATTTTGTCTCAGTTCCTGACTGGGCAGAAGATTTTTCTGCAGTAGGTTGCCATCACTTTCTGGGGTAGATTGGTAGCCAAACAAGGCTATAGAACCCAATCTGTTCTGCTAATTCATACCTGGAGGGAGAAGAGATGGGTTAATACCATTACCCAATGGTATTTGCACACAAGTGAATGCAATGAATTCAACTCGAATTCGAACTCAGCTCTCTGATTTCTTGTTCCAACGCGATATCTACTGCACTACAATGCACATCCACAAACATATTTGGTTGACAAAATCTAATATTTATACACAGTGGGATCACACAGTAGAGCCAAGCAGACATTTTTGTGAACACTGAATGATATTCGGTTCAATTGTTGAGTTAATCAGTTCTAGTGAAAAGGATTTATAAATTGGCATGGCTAAAACCTGGGCCACTTTGAATGAAATCTATTTAAATTCTTTCAAGTCACTATAGAGATGGACTTAATTTATGATGCCACTACTTAGACGTTAACTAAAACCTTAGAGTCTAAGCTTGATGGACCCTACACTCAGCAGCTGGGAGTTACATTTAACATCTGGAGACAACATCCAACTAAATCACAGCTTGATGGACCCATCCCTGATATTGCTACACTGTGGATGCAGAATACACTTTGCAGGGCACGGCT
Organism: Ascarosepion bandense; assembly: GCA_037127315.1. Taxonomy (NCBI): domain Eukaryota; kingdom Metazoa; phylum Mollusca; class Cephalopoda; order Sepiida; family Sepiidae; genus Ascarosepion; species Ascarosepion bandense. The sequence continues at coordinate 1,028,750 of JBBBDQ010001708.1, forward strand.
GATGGGCAAAACAAGAACTTGCAAGTGATCTACTGCTCTGAACACCTAACCATGGCACTAGATCGAACAGTTGCTTTGCATTCACCTACATTGAATGGCTGTGTTATGATATGGAGTGACCTTCTAATATTGATGCAGGACCATGATGGTTGCCATGATGGTTGGCATGAAAGAATCATGGATGTCCAAGATAGTTCAGCCAAATAATAAATGATAAAAATTTATGTTATTTGTACTTAAGAGGAAGATGAAAACAAAATTTTCACATTTCTAATTAAAAATTAGGAGTTTAGGTCAAGAAACCTCAGTCTGCAAGTGAAGAACCAAAACTCACAAAAAGAGCTTAAATGTTGAATGTAAAGCATTTAGACTAAGTTTGGGAGAATTAGAGGTCTAGATCATTATTTTTGGATAGATATATGAAAAGTTATATAAAAATTGATATTTAGAACTTGACATAGGGCATCAAAAGCCGCTAGTGATTAATTTCATGTATGAAAGGAACCGAGCTCCTTAGAAAAATTCTTCTATTTCAGTTATGGTGCTCTATCTACATTGGAATGAACTCTTCCTCCTTCATAAATACTAACCTGCAAGACTTTTTAGTAGGGGCAATCAAGATGCAGTGTAACTTGACAGTTTGGCCGGACACTTCTATCTGCTGACTAATAACACTCTTATTTTGTATATATGTTCTGTTATTCTAATACACTGGTTCAACCTACCTTTTTGTTTTTGTGTCTTTCTTCCTGGTCCTAACAGGCCACAAACATTTTGCAGAATTAAATTTTAATATTTGGGAAAATTTTTGTTAGCGTTAGGTCGGGCATCAAAAACAAAAAAAAAACATGTTAATTTGATTGGCTTATTGCATTTATAGTAACCCAAACACCACTTACTGTAGATCATTTTTTTAAAAAGATTGTCAAGTTAAAGCTTTGTGACACTTATAGCATTGATTTCAACAAGATTTCAAAGACATTCTTAGCAAAAATAAGCAGAAAAAGCAACTACCCAGGACCGACCATCTAAAAATAGATGCTTAAACATGTGTAAATTTGGTTTAATTTCAAATAATTATAACTTGACAAATACTTGGCTTTAGGACAAATTTAAACCAGTTCTGAAATCCTTAAACTATCTACTTTCAGACAAGATATAACATATATCACTCGGGAAAAGCTAAAAATATGATGAATGTCTGCTTGAAAGTCCACTGTTTTAGTAGCATGAAGCATATTTTAAGCATGAAGAGAGGCTCAGATTTTTTAACACAACTGCAATAATTGAAATTTCTCAATTTCATTAGGATTATCTTAAGCATAAAATAAATATAGATTTTTTAAAAATCTTTCTCAACTGATTAATACAGTCAATGTAATTATTCTGAAATAATTCTTTGTCATGTGGCAAAAATGTAATTATTCTGAAATAATTCTTGACATGTGGCAAAAATGTAATTATTCTGAAATTAATTCTTTGTTCATGTGGCAAAAATGTAATTATTCTGAAATAATTCTTTGTCATGTGGCAAAAATGTAATTATTCTGAAATAATTCTTTGACATGTGGCAAAAATGTAATTATTCTGAAATAATTCTTGACATGTGGCAAAAATGTAATTATTCTGAAATAATTCTTGATATGTGGCAAAAATGTAATTATTCTGAAATAATTCTTGACATGTGGCAAAAATGTAATTATTCTGAAATAATTCTTTGTCATGTGGCAAAAATGTAATTATTCTGAAATAATTCTTTGTCATGTGGCAAAAATGTAATTATTCTGAAATAATTCTTTGTCATGTGGCAAAAATGTAATTATTCTGAAATAATTCTTTGTCATGTGGCAAAAACTGAGTACAGCTAAGTAATAAATTGGAATTAAATGGTCTTTTTTATTTCAAGGGGGTTCCATTTCTATGAAATTGTAAACAAAAATGTTCTTCATGCTTATAACTGATATAAGTTTATTAAAAAAAAAAAATGATTAAACCTCTTGATTACTGTATTTGTTCCCAGATCCATCCTGACCCAGGGTGGTAACACTTGAAAGGGTCCTAACTATAAAGAATCCCAAAAATGGTATCAAAATATTATGAAAGTATAAAAGTACATTTTTATAGTTATAATATCCAGCAATAGATTTTAATAATAAAAAATAATTCCAGCAGTAGTTTTTGATTGTAAAAAAAAATCAGTAATAGAGCTTAACAGTAAAAAAATGTAGCAATAGACTTTAATAGCAAAAAACATTAAAAATTCTAGCAATAGTAAAAAGTAAATTACCAAAACTCCCAAGAAAATTCAATTTCAGCATTGAATGACCTATAGAGTGTTTATGCACCATTAACCAAGCTAAATCAAATGATTAGATTGAGCAACATTCTAAATTATTAGTAAAAAATAAAATTTAACAAAAGTTTTCAAGGCTCAAGGAATGTTGAGGTTGAGTAGACACAATATATATGGCCTTACTGCAACGCAACTGAGGCACCACACACACACACACACACACACACATGCATGCATGCACAAACACACGCGCACACACATACACATATACGCAGACACACAAACACACACACACTCATGCATACATACATACACACACACACTTGTGAACACACACACACACACACACACACACACTTCCCCACCCAAAATTTACTCAATGCATTAATGTTTCTATCAGGTGCTTCAGTCAGTCAGTTAAGTGCCATATGTGATACACATTTGGGTGATCATGTCTCTTTCAATCCATGACCTACTAGGCAGAAGAATTTCCTGCAGTAGTTTGCCATTTCTTTCTGCATTGGACCAGTAGCCATCCAAGGCTATAGAACGTAATCTGTCATGCCATATCTGGAAGGAGAAGAAATGGATTAATACCTTCTCTAAGAGTATTTGCACAATGAATTCAACTGGAATTTGAACTTGGCTCTCTAATTTCTCATTCCGAACCAATATCCGCTGCACCACAATACACATCCCAGTTCTTACCAAGGTTATAAAAATGGTCCTAAAACACATTTTAGTTATCACTGTTTAATTTTGGAGCTGTACAATTATTTGCAACTACAATGTCCAAAACCTAAAAAGTATTTTCTACAGTATTGAATGAACTAAAGAAAAAAATCGATTTCTTTAAAACTCAGAAACAAATCAGCCAATCTATTTTTCTTTTTTATAATCATTTCTATAGCCTTGGTTGGCAACCAGTCTACCGTAGAAAGTAATGGCAACCTACTGTGAGATAATCTTCTGCCCAGTCAGTCATGTTTCTTTTGAGAGTGATCAAGCCTGTATCATGTATAGCACTTAATGGACTGACTGTGATTATGCTAAACAGACCTAAATTACAGTTTCTGGGGAAAAGAAGATAATCTGGCATAATCCGTAGTTGGACAAGCCAAGTATGTTTGAATTCTTGGTCTTGATAACTGTGACAACCATTTATGGCTTCCAAACAGTTTTGTCTACCCAATTTAACTCACAAGGATTCGGTCAAACTTTCGTATAGTTTTCAGGTAAACTCCTAAAAGATCAACTATAGTAAGTTTGAAACCTGGGTCACAACACAAGCATTGTAACCACCTAGCATATGGTGTATATGTGGGTGTGTGTGTGTATATATATATATATATATATATGACAAATAAGAAAATAGTTTTGCTGCATGTTTCATCTGTTAGTTGTTGTGACTAGACTTCTACATGAATGAGAGACACAGAGTTTTAAATTGAGAAAAAAAAATTTTTTTTTTTTTGGCAAATGATATAGCCAATTTTATCTTTTTTTTGTTTTTATCATCTTTCTTATTAAATATTCTACATTGTCTTTGTTTCTAAGATGAGGTATTGTAATTATTTATAATATTTGCATTGTTTGAACTGTTGTGCTCATCATTGTTGCCATGTCTACAGTGTTTCACGCTGCAGCCTTTTTCAGGTGATTGGAATTTCGAACCAAACACTTTATTTTATCTACTGGGGTAGATTGTTCTAGTTCCATGTGCCAGGCTTCTTCGAGATATCTCATGATGGAGTGCATAAGGATGCTTGTTTTGTGAGTTTTAGGGACACTCTAAAGTTTGGGTATTCAAGGTTGATATTTATTTGTATATGTACTATAATTTGTGTTCATTTTTAATCAGTTTCCTCATCATTTTAAATATTTTTGTTTCAGTAATTATTTCTTGTACGTTTATTTTTTTCAAATGTGTCAGTTAATATACTGATTTTTTATTGTTTGAGTTTTTATTCATTATGACTATTCCACCACTCCTTTGTCAGCGGGTGAAATGTAGGTTTTCTTATTTGCTAAGTTCCTTAGTGTGTGTAAGTCAAATGTCTTTGTAGTGATGTTATTTTGTTGCTGGTTACCTTAGTGGTAATGATTTATTCCTTGAATGAAGCTTTTGGGGAAATCTATATCATTTTTTTTATCTATGATTTGTTATCATTGTGTCAGTTAGATCAAAAAATATTGACAATTGTGTCAATTAGATCACCTTTATGAATCCTGGTAGAGAATTTGAAACTGAAGCTGAGCGCTTCCAGTTCAATATTGGATAACTTTATATCCAAAATACCTTCTTATTGGATCTGGTCTTCAAACATATTTTCTTTAGCTATTAATTCACAGAATGTTAAGATTTTTCTTAGTTTATTGGTTTGGTAGTTGTTTACTTGTTTTATCATTTGTTGCAAATAAGTAATTTTTGTCTTTGTTTTTGCAGAGTTAAAGTTTAGAATTTCTAGCTTTTTAAAAAAAAAGTGACATTTTCCATTTCTTCCCATTCTTCAGTGAATATTTTTAAGAAATCACCTGCATAAATCAGAAATATGGGATGGAACGTTCTTAATATTTTATGTGTGAATCATGGGATGACTTTTTCTTCAATGAATTTTAAAATCATTTTTTGGGGTTTTGAAATAAGCTGAAACAAACTTCAAGACTTCAAGAACACTTAATGCATGCTCATTAGCAAAAAGCGGATCCTAAAATGCTAATTACAGGTCATGGATACTAAAATCAAGCAGCTACGAAAATTTAAGTTCCTGGGAAGTGTTTTATCAGAGGACGGAAAACACGACACTGAGATCCGAAGGTGTATTGGCATGGACAAGGACACATTCCAAAAACTGAGTAGAGTATTGAGAGACAGAAAAATTTCATTGGAAACAAAGAAAAGATTACTGGACTGTTATGTGATATCTGTTGTTCAATATGGCGGTGAATGCTAGACAATCTTCTCAAAGATGAAGGCGAGACTTGAAACAACAGAAATGTGGTTCTGCAGAAGGATATTGAAGATATGATGGACCAAATATATGAGCAAAGACAAGGTTTTGGAGAGAATGGAAATGAAAAGGAAATTTATACTTAACATCAGGAAGAAACAGCTGAAGTTTCTGGGATACATAATGAGGAAGGAGGGATTGGAGAATCTGATAATCATAAGGTGGATAGAGGGACAGAGAAACAGAGAAAAACAGTGCATGACATACTTGATGACATACTTGATGACATACTGCAAATGGATGGCAGAGCAGGGTCTGGGAAAAATACTTCCCTTAAAATTTTGATGCAATGTGTGATGATCAAAGAGAAAGAATCCACCAAGACATCAAATTGTTGGTTTCTCATTTCAGTATTGCATTTAATAGCAAAATTCATATTTTTTGGTAAAAATTGAATTCCACTTTAACAAAGAAACTTCACGTGATAGAAAATTTTTGAAAGCATTCCTGAAATTAGCGCAAACAAATTAGGTATGAACAATGATAAAAAAAATTTCTAAGTGTTTTTTGTGTGACATATTTCATTCATTGAGCTCGGTTTATGTTGTTGTCATGGTATGATCCATTTCTCCCAATAATGGATCTGTCCTGAATATATGCATTCAGGAGAACTCTGTTTGTATTCAGAGTTCGTCAAAACTCTCTGTTGGTTGGACTGTCTGCCTTTGGGTTGAGAGGAGCCCAGGCTTTTTCTGGGGAAAATAGACCAGAGCTTAATAAATTCCCATGTAAAATTCAGCATTGTGCCGCATCCAGCCTCAGTGGGACATAAGTGAATATCAGTTCATTCAAGCTTACATTTAAGCCAATATGAATTATCTCTAACAATTCTACTACAATTTCATGAACTCTTGTTTTTAACCATTTTGATAATGGCTAATCTACTCTGTCTAGAGAAGCTTATTATTGACTCCAATGTATTTCACACTGAACTAGAATATTGTCACTGAAGAACTTTCATAAACTTCTACCTACTGCAATGACAGTTCTAAGTAGCTACACTACCTTACAAAATATGTCTCAGCACAAGTTTTTGAGTATTTTGCAGACACACCTTCCTATAAAGAGGCTTTAATAACATTAGATATGATCAACATAAAAATGAAAAAAATGAACTGTTTCTAGATACTTACTGGCTACGAGGCATCAACTGTCCTCAGATTCAATTAACAGATTCTATTCAGCCTTAGTAAAACTAAGTAAGAACTGTTCATTTTCTTTAGTATCAACAGAACAATATCAAGCTAAATTGATATGAGATGCCTTCATAAACAGGCTTCAATCCACATATTTGACAAAGAATACTTGAAAATAACACCTTAATGTTACATCAGGCCTATGGTCAAGCAACATTACTCAGTTTAGTAAAGCAAAATGCTAAAAAGTTTGATACAAATGCAGACCTCTTAACTATTTTGCCTCCCACATCATATGAAAAGTTAGGCTCTCTAAAAAAAACTAGTCTAAATTAAACACACTTTTTTTTTTCAGCAGCAAGAGACATTCAAGATCATAGAAGAGAAAAATTCAATAAATACGAAAAGCAGGTCTAAAGTTTGTAAAGGGGAGTGCAACAGTATCTTGTTCAGCATCAGCGAATACACTTTGCTGTCTATCAACTCCAATGATAGAGATCACAGCTAATGAGCAGCCACTAAAAGTATTGATTGACATAAAAAGCAGAGAAAACTTCCTAAATGCAAATATTGCGAAAGAAAATTCTTGGAGAACATCTTCTTCTTCGTGTGTCATGTCTCTTCAGGATATTAGCCCTGTCATTTGTCACTCTCAATATTTTTTCTCTTGGTATCTCTCCCAAGCCCTGCTCTGCTATCCATTTGCTGAAGCCTATCAAATATGTTTCACACTGCTTTCCTCTGTCACTCTTTCCTTCTATCCATCCTGTGAGTATTAAATTCTCCAGGCCCTCCTTCCTCATTGTGTTCCAGGATGGCTAGGTCATCTCTTTCTTTCCAAGTACTGGGATATTGTTTGGGTGACCTAAAAATAAATGGTATTTTATACTATAGAGAAAGATGTCTAGTAATGAAGTATTTATGTTGTGACCTAATATTATGGTACATCAACATTCATTAGTAAAAATACCCTTTAGAGGCTCTAAGTCATCCTCTAAAATCTTCAGCCTAGCAGACATGAGAATGCCATATCCAGTACTTTTTAACAATCTAACACCCGATTTTAAACTGGTACCTACTAAATTTTGGTGACACATGAAAGATAAATTATTTATCCAAACTGAAGTTACTTGTATGTTGAAAGAAGGTATAACTGAAGGTATAATTTGCCGTGGAGATCTCAAGCCTTAATAGTTTCTTCTGAGAACAGGAAAAATTGATGGGTAAACAACTATTTCCAAATGATAAACCAGTTTACTGAAAAAATCAAGTGAAATATGACAGAAATCTCAAATTATTTATGAAAGCTGTTAAAAGGTACAAGTTGATGCTTAACCAAACCAAATGTTATTTTAGTCAGTAAAAATAATATAAAACCAGATCCAGAATGTCTGAATCCATTAATCAGCCTACCAGTCCCAAAAGATTTACCCATTCTATGTCGTGCACTTGAAATGTTCACACACTATACTCATTGGATAACATAGTTTTCAGAAAGAGTCCACCCTCTAACAACTGTATCAAAATTCTCATTATCTCTTTAGCAGAGAAAGCATAGAACATGTTAAAGAAGGGCATAGCGAAAGCTGCTATTACTACGCCTGATTATATGCTACCTCTGGTAGTTGACACAGATGACTCAAAATGCACCATAGAAGCCTCTTTAAGACAGTTGGGGAGGGCCATAGCCTTTTTCTCCAGAACCCTGTCGAAATCAAAACATAGGCATTCGGCAATAATAAAAAAAAAGCTATTCTGTTGTTGAATTGCTGAGAAAATAGAGGCATTATTTGATCAAGCAACATTTTAAATTAATTATAGATCCAAAATCAATCTCATTCATGTTTAATGTGAAAACGAGCAGCAAAATCAAAAATGAGAAGATATGGAACTCTTGTGTTACTCATTCAACATAACATACTGACCTGGTAAAGAAAATGCAGCTGTGGATGCTCTCTCTTGGGTATCTCGCTTGGCTTCTAACAAAGAAGGATTAAAGAGATTATATAGAGAGTTGTGCCACACAGGTGTTACATGCATGGTCCACATGACAAAAATCAAAACCCTTCCTTACTCAGTATAAGATGTGAAAGAGATTATCAACTCATATAAGATTTGCACCGAAAAGAAACCCTGGGTCTATTAGTAATTAGTGAGTTTTTTTTTGCTATGTCTTGGGATCCTTTGCTGTTGCACAATATGTGGGCTTGTATGCAGGTCACGAGCAGGACTGAAGTGTCATATACAACACAAACATAAAGACTGAATGTGGTTGTCGGGTCTTTATATGATGAAGTTGGCAGAGTCCAGTAGGGATAAAGCGGTTACTAAAATTAAATCCCACCTTACTGTTTAGCATTGCCATGTTTTCCTGTCAATGTCAAAAGTGAAAGTTTCTTGAATTTTGTGCTGCTTTTATATTAATAAATGACAACGCTAGTGTCACATGACTACATATCTAAGGAGAAGTAGTGCCCCACTTTTGTCCCATACTTTATTTAGACATGTGGATATGTGATTGTATATTTTCATATCATTTATTTATTTATCCATACATGTATATGTATATTACACTTCGAAGCCATCAAGAATTTCTGTAAGTTCTTGAAACGTCACAATTACAACAGACTTTAACAATCTCTTTTTGGCCATTTCTGACTTTATTAATACAGCAGGAGTTAAAATGGATAGAAACTTGTGGAGAGTCATGATCTGAAGGGACAGAGGACATAAAAGAAGATTATTTTGATACTTTATAAGAGGATATTTGCATGATCGATTCAATCTTAATCTGTTCAAATCTAGGTTTATTCATTAGCTTCCTTACATACCCCTATAAACTGTGTCTGTAATCTTTACTTTGTAATCATCTACCTCAAACGGCTCTTGGGCCTTGTAAATTACCATAAAAAAATGCCCATGAACTTGACCCTTATGCTTCTGTGAAGGATTATTATATAGCAGTAATCAGAAACAAGTTGACTATTAAATTATTATTATTATTGGACTGGGATAAGAAATGGCTAGTAAATTTTAATGCTTCTAAAACGAAGCTACTCTCAATTAACCATCATCGACAATCTTACCTACCTCCCATTAGCATGGACCAGGCTTGCCTCCCAGAGAGTAAAACACTACGCCTCCTTGGTCTCACACTTTCAGCAGAACTCAAATGGAATGACTATATCGAATCCATTGCTAAATCCACTGCTATGAAAGTCGGTTCTCTGTGTAGGGCCCGGAAGTTTTTTCCGTCTAAATCTATCCTGCACATTTATAAATCTACCATCCGCCCGTGCATTGAATACTGCTGCCATATCTGGTCGGGTGCCCCTGCTGTTCTCGGGCTTCTCGATAAGGTTCAGAGGAGGGTCTGTAATGTGATAGATACCAACTTGGCAGACCGCCTGTAGTCTCTCTCCCACCGGCGCAACGTGGCTTCCCTGTGTCTCTTCTATAAATATTTTCACGGCTTCTGCTCTGATGAACTTAGATCACTAGTGCCCCCTAAATACGAATTTGAACGAGATACTAGATTAGCAACTAGATCCCACCCTTTTACAGTGAAACTGATAAAATGCAGCCGTAACTTCTACTCCAACAGTTTCTTTCCTCGCACTTCCCGACTGTGGAATTCTCTTCCAAACGATTGCTTCCCCGACGGCTACAATCTCCAGGAGTTTAAATGTAAGGTCAATAGACACCTCCTAACCTGCTCCCATTCTATCAAGCACTCTTCCCATCTGCCCAACCCTCATCCTCGCTATCCTTACTCATCTGTCACCTCCCTCCTGACATTCCCTATGTCTAACCACTCCTTCTCTTTACCTTCCCCTATGTAGCCCCATGCGCAATAGTGGCAGTGGAATGCCTTGCTTGGGGTGAGATGATTAAAAAAAAATTACTTGTCTTCCTTTCCTTTTTTTTTTAACTTGCTGCTCACCTGAGTTAACTTGTGAAGTATAACCTCATTCTCTTTACTAAAGTATGAAGCAGTAGTTATACAAGTCCACTATTAATGGTGAATTTTCCTACCATTTTTTTCTCTCCTACAGAATTAAATGACAAATTGTTGCATTATATCTCTTCATTAGCTTGCATCTATTGAGGAGGACATAAAAGGAAATGACCTTTACAGAAATTCACTTCTGAAAAAATCAATCCTGACAATAAAATCAAATGGAGCCAAAAAGAAAAGAAATGAAGAATTTCAACAGTCCTTAAAAAATAATAAATGTAATCAGATGCTTTCTTTCTAACCAATGACTGTTCTTAGTTTTTAGTGATTCTTCTGTGCATAATATTTTGAATGTCAAAACTTACTCAAAGCAAAATGTTCTTCTAAAATTAAACTTCATCCAATACACAGCTCAAAATGGTAATGAAAAATGAGGTTTGTGATATGAATGAGTTTGGAGGTGGGAGGAAGTGAAGATTAAGAAGATAAATAACAATTGACACTTGACTCGAAAGATTAAGATTATAGTGTCCAGGGAAAGACCCCCCCCCTGCAGAAATCTATTCCCCAAAGTGGCAGTTTTTGGATCTGAGTGTAAATTTTGGTCAGAAATTTTAAAGTTCATTGTCTAATTTCTTGCCTTATACCAGAAACATTTAATTTGTGAAAAATGAGTAAGTTCAACATTGTCGCTTCTGTTGCCTTCAGTTTGTCCTGTGAGTGTTAAATTCTTCAGGCCTTCTTTCTTTATTATATATCCCAGAAATTTCGGCTAAAGACAAGACCTACCTTTCAGCAAATATTGGTGTGGTATAAACAGGGGCTGACAAACATTTTGGGAAGTGTTTTCTGGAAACTTGCAGGACAACTCACACCAAAAGTACGAATAAACACACACACACACACACACACACACACACACACTGTTTTTAATTTAAACTATATAAAATAATATTTTCTATTATGACCATGCATAAACTCTAATACAATTCTTTTAATGATAGTGTTAAAAAGGAAGAATCAGTAAGAATAATAAAATTCTTTTTTCTGACATAAAATTTACTACTAAAACAAACCATCATTTAAATTTTGTGCTTCCTATTATCAAAATTAACTCTAACTGTTGATTGGTTTACACATTATGCAAAATTAGCATGCTTCACCTTTGAAAATGTCATCTCACATAAATATGTCATGCCAAAAAGATGCTATTGTTATTGTAGGGAAGCAGGATTGGAGGTATGGTGGAGTACTGTATAGTGGCTAGGCCTGAGGAATCAGAGAGCTGAGTTCAAATTCCAGTCAGATTCATTACAATCACTTATGTGCTAATACTTTTGGGAAAGTATGAATCCATCTCTTTTCCCACAAACTATGGGTAAAATAGAGGACTGACTGGGCCTTGGGTGGCAACCGGTGTAGGAGAATGAAAACTCTGAATTCAATCCAGCCTGTATAGGGTTGGGCTGCATCAGGCTGTCGTGCCCCAAAGAAACAACACTTCTACTGCAGCTGCAGTACATGTGTTGCCCCTATGACTCTAATGTGTCACAGGATATCTGGATTGGGAGGGATGCAGGAGGTGACTATCCCTCTTTTGATATAAAGAATTGAATGCTGTCCCTTGAGAGAGTCACATGACAGCCTCTTGGTTAGACTAATGAGTTACTGCTTAAACCACAATGGAGGAAAACACAGAAGCCAACTACAGTGTGGCTGACCACAGAAAATAGTTGCAATTCTCATGCATCCTAAATAGGAATCAGAGATAGAGCAAAATCTATAGTGTTTCCTTTGGAGACATTACAAATAAGCCTTTCTTTTTAATCATTCCTTTCACATACTGCTTGCCTTTTGTCTATCAGTCAGCTAACTACCATATGTGATACATGCTTGGGCAATCATGTCTCAAAAAAGACATGATTGACTCGGCAGATTTTCCAGCAGTAGGTTGCCATTTCTTTCTGCGGTAAAGTCTTGCCAACCAAGACTACAGAACTCAATCTGTCCTGCTATTCAACCCATAGCTGGAGGGAGAACAGATGGATTAATACTTTTCCCAAGAGTATTTGTGTGGAAGTAACTGAAACAAATTTGAGTGGAATTTGAACTCGGCTCTCTGATTCCTCATTCTTAGCCAATAACCATTATACCACATTGCACATTTTCCCTGTATGGGACAATTTGTGATGTAAATTCACATTTATGTGTTGCTTCCTACTATGACTTATATTTGAGTAGAATTCAATCTTGTATTTTATAACCTTTCCACTCTATTCTATTTTAAAACTTAGTTTTTCCCCAAAAATTGAATAGTAGATTCAAACAAAGTAAACTACATATGAATAATACATTTTTAGATAAAAATCTGCTATTTCAGTTTTTAAGTGTTTCTCAGTTCAGTACAGCAGCAGTTCCCCAATCATTTTGCATCGCAAAGTGGTGTCATGTAAGCCAATTTTTCTGTGAAATGGGGCTAGTGGTAGGGATGGTTGTCAGTCACATACATAACACATAACACAATAAACAAGGTGATGATAGCCAGCAAAATGAAAAAAAAAATATTCTTTCTGTGTGGCCCAGTAATAAATGGTCCACAGTCTGGTAACAACTAGTCCATGGCCTGATAACAAATGGTCCATGGCCTGGCTACAAATGGTTCACTACCCAGTACTAGTCTGCAGCCCAGTGGTTGGGGACTGCTGTAGAAAAGAAAGTTGTGGGTTATCCCACTTGGTTTTTACCAAAAACACTCATTAGGAGGCGCTCTTCAATTATTTAAAAAGACAAGCATCGTCTCTCTCTTTTTTCCTTTTGTTTCCATATGTAGTTGAAACATTGCTGACAGGGCACATTCACTTTCTTTGTCCACTGTTGACTTTTAAACTCTCTCACACCTGCTTCACACTCCACCCATGTCTATTGAACAGGTGAAGAGGCTCATCCCTTGTTCCCTGTTTAGGTTGTGGTTTCCGGTTTTTCTCTTTACCAATCTTTTCACTCTTACGTAGCCCCCTGTGCATCAGTGGCATTTTCGCCTTGCTTGGGGTGATAAAACATACACATGTCTATCATTCATATGTGTTTCCCACACACAACAAGCACATTCTTACAACTTAGTCTCAATGTCTTTTCCTTCCATTTCAATTGTGGACATATGCAATTACTTTAGTTTTGTTAATGCATCCATTTAATTCGCGTTTGTTTTAAAGTCTTTGTTTTTTGTGTTTCTTATTTTTTACCCAGACTCACATGTGACTGCCAATGTTGTTTGAAAGGATAAATGTCCCAAAAGAATTAAGTGTTTACCGTATGTCAACGCACTCATCTCAAAAATGTTGAATCCCACTACAAGGTGGTGACTTATTTTCACCTGAACATCACAGTAAACTGCAACAGAGTAAATCCCATATGAAGATTATCATTTGTGATGGAGGTAAATGTCGATGATATTCATTTAAATTACTGAACTTATGACAAATTATTTTATTATAAAATAATTAACAGCATTTAAATAAATATTAAAATGCTGTTAATTTCAGTAGAATAATAAATGAAATAAAAATTTGAAAGCATTTTTAATATTTTCAAATTTTTATTTCATTTATTAATTTGATTTAATTTTAAAAAATTCACTGGTGATTTTTCACCCTTACCTCTAAATAAAATATTTTAAAATAAAAATATTCTATTTTTATTGCAGCTTTTACGGACATTTTTTTAATATTAGGTACCACCTGGATATGTTTTTTTTGGCGAACCTGAAGGAGACTACCGCCACATTTAAATTTGTTGTTTCCCATGTTTTTTTTTAATTTTTTCAATGCAGTCTTATTGATTATTGCATCACATTTCCAATTATGAAAACAAATTTGGAAAAATTTCAATATTTAAACAATTTTAGGGGGGGTCTCAGTTTCTCATACAACATTATATTAAATTGATCCTTCATTTTGGAACCACTCGTGTTGGGGTCGCTTTGTTTTTGTTTTTGGGATGAGGTTGCTCTTGTTTTTGCTTTTTTCAAGTTTTCTTCAGTTTTTACAATGGCTTTTTACTCGGAAACTCCAACAATGGCTTTATTCAAAAATTTCACAAAGGATTCAGTTGTTGAATATGTGCAAGCAAAATAGTGAATTGCACAGGATCAATTTACTATAAGGTTATATGAAAAACTGAGCCCTCCCCCAAATTGTTTAAATATTGAAATTTTTCCAAATTTTCTTTGTCAATCGGAAAGTTTAGGGTTTAATCGATAAGATTGCACTGAAAAAAGTAAAAAAAATGAAAAACAACAAATTTAAAGGTGGTGGTAGTCTCCTTCAGGTCTGCCATTTTTTTTTTATAATATTCCAACCAAAGTGAAGGCAAAAAATTACTATCTTCTGCTTTAAAAAATTGCCAAAAATCAGTGAATTATCTGACTCAAACAAAATTTTCAGTAATTATTCATACATAAATAACTTATGGTTATTTTATTTAAGAAAGGAAAAATGCTTTGTGGAAATATTGGGATGGGGATTCTATTTCGTCTCCCAACTTTCATGTATCTTTGCTAGTGTATACTTTCGAATTCTGTGGATGTTCGTAATGTTTTTTAGTTCATGAAGAAAAATCCCTGAAGATATTAATTATTTCAGTAAAAAGCTGAGCAAAATCTAGTGTGAACATACTGAAAATTTGTTCTGAACCTTTCCAAAAATAATTCAATAAAACTTAAAAAATAAATTTTTTAGAGTTCTTGCTTGCATAATTTAATAAAATTTTATAAAATGCTTTATTTTCTTTGAAAATAACAGAAAAAAATCTACAATTAATATTTATTTTTAAAAGTATACTTCCAATTTTTCAGTGCAATTTTGAAATTTTTCCTGTTCATTGCTGTTTGTAACAAGGATTTTTTTTTATAATGTAACCCTATTTCCACATCGGTATATTTTTTTGGTTTAATACAACAGAGTGAGAGAAATTGATATTACTGGTATTGTTAGTTGTGCTTTATTGTAATCCGCGATGTGAGCTTACGTAAAAAAAAAAATTTTAATACTATTATGTACTTGTAAAATCTGGGGAATAGAGAAATTGGCTAATAATTAGGAAAAATTAGAAAAATATAGTTTTTCTTCTTTTTTCGTGTTTGAAATGAATTGTTTTGGGCCAGTGGAAGTTTGAAAAATGGCCATAGTCATAACAAAATGTCAGGATTTCCTTGATGAGGTCAGGTAGAATTAAATCCTCAAAAATTATTCCTGGGAACAGACTCTAAAACTGAAAAACAAATCACGTAATTGAAAGAAAAAAGAAGATAGAAGGACATTACGTCATGTGAGCTGTTGATATTTCATTCATCAAGCCATGGCTCCCTGTAAATCGTGTGCATGAAAAATAATCTTATTGGTCAAAGCTTTGAGTCATGTAAATCCTCCAAGAGAATTGGGGATAGCTATAAAAATCTGAACTCAGTACAAAAAATCAGTTGGTTTGGTAGTTTTTGAAATTGCAGTTGAAATGTAACAACTGAGGGGAAGAGTTCCCAAAGAGTTAATGTCGAATAATGTGCCTCCGATAAGAACCCTGAAAGAACTTGATTGTTTTAAAGATTATTTGGAGAATTGAAAGCTCTGATTATTCTTAACGAAAAGTTTGCATTGTTATGAAAAGAATTTTTAAGATTTTGAGACAGATTTTCAGGCAACAAAGACCAAACGACCCCACCACACCGCCCGCCACCACATTGCACTGTTATTCAGCTGTCTCCGCAAAGTTTGATAAAGGCTGAAAAGATGTGTTTTTATGTGGCGAATTGGCAGCTTGATTATTTTTAAAAATCGAAAAGTTTGATAAAGGCTGAAAAGATGTGTTTTTATGTGGCGAATTGGCAGCTTGATTATTTTTAAAAATCGAAAGCTCTGATTACTTGAAACGAAACTTCGAAAGGACTTATTTTTATTTGAAGATTGAAAATCTCTGATATTTTTAATGAAACTTCGAAAAGACTTATTTTTATTTGAAGATTGAAAGCTCTGATATAAATGAATCCTCTCTCCATTGTAAACTTGAATTTCGACAATTGTATTTTCTGCTTTTGTAATTTATTAATTTTTTTATAAAGACTCTTTCGTAGCTCATCCAGGCGTCTTTGAAGTTATTCATTTATTTAATTTTGTTTTTGGTACCGTAATTATTTTATTTTAACACAAGTGTGCACAAGTGTCCGGTCTGGATATGGTAGAAATATGGCTACCGAGTTTTCACAACATGACTTTCTGAGATCAAAAGAACACAGTGTGGGCAGTGTGTTCGTTGTTGCAATAGACGTCTTGAGAACCAGCTACTGTGACGAGATCATCACGACTAGCAGCCTGAAAGCGTCATCATAATTGATGCCGATTCGACATCACTATCGTGGCTGGCTCCGGACCATAGGGGCAGCGAACCAACCAACCAGCCGGGCGGAGTGTTACAGAAAGATCAAAAACTGTAAAGTTTAATACCATTTTCAAGTGTGAATATTTTTTTTTAAATATTTCATTTTAGAAACTGTTAGATTTTTTTTTTGTATGAATGTTCACAAAGGAAATAATTCTGAATTACCGCCATTGATTGAATGCTCTTCTTCCCTATCTGAAGAAGAGTAATATATGTGATAATTAACTCTTTAATTCAAAATAATTTAAAAAAGACCACATTGGGTGCAATTAGATATTTTATGAAGTAAGATAATAAAAGCAATGTATTAAGCTCAAAAGTCAAAAGTATGAATTAACTTTTAAAAAAACTACTTCTATAAAAATAAAATTAATTATTGTATTAAGTTAATAAAACATATATTCTTACACTAATTAATGTTAAAAAAAACCTAATTTTAAATATAAATACAAATTTCATTGTTAATAACATTGTTGATGTTACGTGTTTCTTTAATTTAAAAATTCGCGTTTTTTCTTTTTTTTACAGTAGAAAATTAATTGTTAACTTGTGACTTTCACAGACTACCGTTTGTAAATAAGTGTTATTTTCACTGTTTTCAATAAACAAGTAAACATTACGTTTAGAAAATCCAGTTAATTAATCTTTAAATTCATTAAGTGAATTCGAAATTGGATTTTAAAGAGATTTTTTTTAAATTGTTGATTAAATTTTTCCTCTATAATGACGGTTCAATGAGTGATGAATGAACGTACTTTAAAAATGTCTAAAAACTTTATTTACTTACGGAAATTATTTTTCTTTTAATAGGGATTAGATTTGGTGTATTATCTTTCAAATAAAACTAGTATCCCACGTTAAAAATTGACCTTGCCTCAGTGGGGAGGACTTCTTGGGTATCCAGAAACTTATATGTTTTCAATTTCAATATATGACATTTTAAAGCGATTACATAAAATTAATAAGTGAGGGGTGCTGACAAAATATTTTTAAAAATTCCACCAATTCTCCTTCTTTTTTTCATTAAAAATGAACTATTGAAAAGTTTGGTAATTTTTTAAAAAATTGATTTAGTTCACCATTTTTGCTTATCATGCGCGGTTTGAGGAATCCTTTTTCGTTTTCTGGCCTTTAAACAACTCCTTGTTTGGGGATATTTTATTTAATTTATTTTTTGAGGATTCGTTTTATCCGCTTGGCTTAATGTATCGTATTTTTAGAAAGTGAAATGGCGAATTCAGCTCCTACACACTCATCGTTACATCGAGACTTCATGAATTTTTAAACGCTTAAGGTTTCCATGCTTTGTTGTATTGCGAGTAAAACGGAAATTTCGGGGCTAAATTGGTGAAGGTGTAAAAAAAATAGTAGAAAGAACATGGAAAAGTTGAATAAACATTGAATCGTGTCAGTGAACGATTTGACATCTGGCAGCTTTTATTTGTCATGACATGTCTGTTACTAAGGCCCGATAAAGTAAACACGCAAAACGTATTATCGTCATAATTCACTTACCAACAATCTATGACATTGACAAGATAGAGTCAAGAAGTTGGATAAATATGATAGATCCACCTTTTTATTAGTATATATTTTTTCTTTACCCACAAACACCAACAGGTCAGTGGCAGTAAATATTGCATTCCTTTGCCAAAATGGTAAGTATCAAACTAATTTTTTATCATTTTTTTTACCATGTTTATTATCAAGTTAACAGTTTTACTCAGTTATATGCACTTCTGGTTTTCGTTTTATGTTATTGTTGTTCTTAGATTTCAGACAAGATTTAATCATTTATTTATTAAATTTTTCTTTCTCGATTGTCGCTAATCGCCAATGAATGTCTAATGAAAAAGTGACGAAACCATTTTAACAAGAAGTTTCATGCATTTTTAAAAACTTAATTGTTAGATTGGAGGCTAAAATGTAGTACAATTTTGAAGAAAACTTTTTCATTTTTAAAAATTCAGTTTAAAAGTTAGATATCGAAAGTGACTGGAGATACCTATTGCCTGAGATGACTTACGAAATTAAAATTATTAATTATGAAAAATAAAATTTCCGCCGAAACCAAAAGAAAATAAACTGAATGAATGAAACTTTAGAAATTGTCAAAGACAAAGACTTGCAAACGTTGTGATAACAATACAATAACAAAGATGGGAAAAATAGTCCGTATTTAAAGAATAATTCCTCATCCCAGAAATTATGAATGAATGCATAAATTCATCACTAAGCAAACTCGGTGATGCTTGGTAAATTGGTCTTTATACCAAACACAACCGAACAATTTAAATATCAGAAGGTTGAAGGTTGGATGTTGAAATATGGAAGGACAAAATATTTCGTGTGTACATTTAAAGTAAAGATTTATTAACAGACTGATAAAATTGTAAGAAGAAAGATATAAGTGAAATTTTGTTAACTGAACACTGTAACATTTGCGAGAAGAAAAATGTTCATAGAGAAAATACATTTAGTTAGTTTTGTAGTCAGAATTGTTCAAAATAAAAATGTAAGTATTTAAATTAAAATGTTCCACAGAAGTTTAGTAGCAGAATGTAAGTCTTATGTTCCTTCCCCTTTTCCCATAGTTGGCGACAGGGTACGAGAGAAGGTAAAACAAATGAAAAAATTGTATTTAGCCCCTCCTGTTGTCGCTTTTTTTTTTTTTTTTTTTTTTTTGCTCTCTTTGGCGGCGTAGAGTGAAAATGAAGAAAGTTAGAATGAATATGTGACGCACACTTACGTCCGGGTGGCGTGAAGTGAAAAAGAATGTCCTTAACTAGTGGATCTCATCATGTGACCAGCTCCGAGAGGCATTTTCTTTAAGTGTGAAAAAACGTTTGACTGATGTCATATATGAATTTTCTATTTCTTATCCAATTAGGATCCAGAATTTTGCTTTTTACACTAACTTGTGAAATTTTCCTTGGTCTGGCTTTTCCCAAAATGTTTTTAGTTGTTTTGATCCACTTTTGTGGGTATGCAATTTTACTTTGTCTGTTTTAGTTGGGTTTTTCCAAAATGCTTTTAGTCATTTGCGTCTGATTTTGCGAGTGTGCAATTTTACTTTGTGTTTTAGTTGATGGATGATATAGGATTTGTATCCTATAGTATCTCCTAATGATATCCAAACAAGTTTTAGAAAATTCAACTGTCTTTCTAATATCTTTATAATTATACGTTTCCAATTTTCCAATAGTGTTGTACATGTAAATGTTTTATTTTTATTAGTTGAAAAATGTGATCATTATTCACTTCCTTCTTGTTGTTGCAGACTGTGCATCCACATGAGATATTATTCTCATGTTATTTTAGCTGACTCTTCCATACTGGCTCAAGGCATGCTGGAAGAGAGCGCTTGGAGATTTTTCCACAGTAGATTGCCAGTTTTTTCTGCAGTAGACTGGCTGCCAACCAAAGCTATATAATCCAGTTGATCATGTTATTAACACTATCCAAGCTGATTTTGAATTCAGTTTCCTTCTCCTAGACTGGTTGCCACCCATGGCTTTAAAAGCTGGTCTGTCCAGCTATTTTCTCATAAAAAAAGATCAATTTATACTTTTCCTCAATCCAAGCCACTATCCATTACTCCTCTAAAAACATTACTCTTGTTTAAATGTATAATCATCTAGGTTCTTTTTTTTAATGCACTTTAGCAGAGAAGTGTATTTTTATGTAGGCCAGATGGTTTTTATAAAATTTGTTACAAATGTATATCATTTTCAGTTCGGCGGTTAAAACCCACCAAAATTTGTAAAGGATTAATTTCTAGTTTACGTAAATTATTTTTTGAATTTATATTTGAAGCAAGAGGAAAATTTACAGTTTTGTGGTTATTTTTTGTTACCACAACTCACACTCCTGAAAATGATCTCAAAAGGAGATTGAAAGTACTTGGGAATGTTGAGAAATGAATAATAATAACATCTGTCAATGTCATAGCTCATTTCTGACATCTTTCAATTATAATACACAAAATATTATTTGTGAGTATGAATGGATTTTATTAAAAATAAGCAGACACAATGTTTGCAATTTATTTAATCTAACATGTCTAAAATTATTTTTTTGTATACTGACCAATGAGAGACATGGTCTGAAAATTTAGCCTAAGTTTTCTGAATAAATCAGGCTCTGGGTTAGTAGATGCAAGGGAAGAAGGCAGGTCAACATCAAAGAAAGCATTAACATCAAGAGAACATCATGAAAGTTCTCTTACCAGCCAGCCACAAAGAGACAGGATAAGATTAAAGTTACACTGAAAATTCCCTTGAGATTGGATAAAAATATTAAAAATTTAAAAACAAATGGTTTTCTGAGAAATTTTCAAGAACAAACTGTGTATAAAGGGACTTAAAGAAAAAAAATACTGTGTCCCAGACATGCCAATGGGGCAATTTGCAATTAGGTCTTTTCGTTTTTTTCTCAAAGGTGAGTGCACTTTTGTTTTTCACTGCCTTATTATTTTCTCTTTTCGTCATTTAAAAAAAAAAATCTTTGTCTTCCCCTGAGATGTAATTTTTTTTCTCCATTTTTCACTTGTGATCTTTTATTATAAATTGCTATCCTGCCTTAATAGGCACACAAAATTAAACTTTTGTGCAAATTTTGTATCTTTTTAATTGTAAATGTAAACCATCATAAATAAGTGGTGTTTTTCCTTTTAAAATTTTATTTAGTGGTACAGGAGGCTTGATCATGTTTATTAAATTGGCCTTGTGCCAAACATAACCAAACCTACCATAAGTTATAATTATCATCAGGTGGTTGGAGACAATAAAAGTGTTTCGTTTGTATGTTTGAGAAGAAATTTATTTACAGAAGAGAATAACATCAATTTGTAGGAATTGAACTTATTAAGTGTGTAAATGTTCACAGTAGTATGAAGTTAAGTGAATCCAGAGTTTGTAGTTGTAGCGAAATGTGTTTATGCAGAAAAGATTAACAGAGTAGTAATAAAGTCTGTGTTCCTTTCTTTCTTTTTTTGGACAGCAATAAAGTGAAAAGGAGGGAAAAGCAATAAAGGAAAATTGTCCTTGTTGCATTAATTTTTAGGAGTCAGTTGAAGTGCCTTCTTGTTGTTGTCTTCTCCTTCTTCTTTGTTGATCCAAGAATGGTAAGAACAAAAAGAGATAAAGGAAAATAGCATGCAAAAAAGAAAGGGAGAACAAATGACAAGGCATGTCTGGTTCCTTGGCTTGAAATTTCTCCCTTACATTGGGGCAGGGTCTTATCTGATCTTTGCTCCCATCCTGACTGATTCCACTTCCTTTCTCTATCTATTTATATTAAGAACTTTTTCACACAGACTTGTCAACTTCTCCCAGTTTTGTAAATCACTCCTTTTTCATTGGTTAGGAAATAATTCACACCGGATTGTGAAATTTGGCTTGTGTTTTTCCTTCAGTATAAAGTCAATCCTTTTTCCTATTAGTCAAAATTAGATTTCACACTGGATTGCGAATTTTTTAAACAAGGCCTAGAAAAGAAAAGAGTTACTTTTAATTTTGTATCCATCATAGTGGTTGTCTTGTGTTTTATAATTTTGCACCTATATTTTACTATTTCTACTAAGTTTTTATGTCTGGCAGAAGAGCTTGGATTTGGTAGAGGTAAAATTTTTATACTTTGCAGAAAAAATTATTGTTAGTTCCTGAATGCAAAGAACTAAATTTTGGTTTGTTTTTACAAGACTCTGCTGCATTAATTTTTAAGGGAATTTTAACTGCCTGGATAATGTTTCTTGTGCCTGATTAAAGTAGATTATCAAACTAAGCAAAATAAATTTAATTTGAATTTAAAAAGAAAAAATGATTTCTGCTTTCTGAGTATAAAAAACTAATAAAGTTAAGTGTGGTCTTAAACTTAATAAGCTAAGGAGATTTTATATGTAAAATTCTGCATTAAAAATTATTCCAGATGTAATATTGACTGAAATAGCAAAATTCTGTCCTAATGTTATCAGAGAATTTCAAAGATAAAATCCTGGTGTTGTTATTTCAAAAAATATTAATATTTGTTCATTCAGTATTGTGACTAAAAGATTACTGTTTTAACAGCATGTTAACTGTGTGAAACTAACCTGGAGGATTTAAATTCAGCCATTCATTAATTCAAATATAAATTCAGTATTGTCTGAAATAACAAAAATTCTGTTTTAAAGTTAGCGAAGAATTTCAAGATAAAATTCTGCTGATGATATTTAAGAAGAAATATTAATTTATTCAGCATTGTGAACGAATTAATTAACCATGCATTAACTTCCAAACTAAACAGAATTTATGCGTAAATTCTGCCCTTTATTTTCTTAAAAAATATTTTAAATGAAATTTCTGTTTTCATAAAAAATAATCAATCCAGTATTTAAGACTGGAGTTACCATTGGGAAATTTTGAGCATAAAATTCAGCCATTCATTTTTTAAATCATTTTAAATGAAAATTAATTTTTGTTACTAAAATAACAAAAATTCTGTTTTTGTAATAAAAAAAATTTTAATGCCTATTCAGACTGGAGTTGCTGTGTTAAACAAGCTTTAATATTAACCTGGAAAATTTTTGCAGAAAAATTTTGTCATTCATTTCTTGAAAAATTATTTTAAAAAATATAGTATTATTGTCATACTACTCTACTCTGTTATTATTCTGTATGACCTAAAAGAAAACAGTATGATCGAGATTAAAAATTCTGTCATTCGTTTCGGTGATATTTTTCTATTGTCAACAAATACTATTTTCTTTCTGCTCGTAAGTGTCAGTTATATTTCATAATTTAAAATAACGTTACAAATGTTCATTCGCTACCAGAAGTAGCTTTAAACCCGTCAGAATCAAAACTACACTCTAAGGATTTTTCACTTTACAAAACAGCCTTGTGCCACATCCCGCCTTTGTTTGGTCTGTCTTGCCCTAGGTGAAGATGATGCCAGTATCTGATCGAGCAGCTGAAACCAGCCTTTGGGACACAGCTACCAGAAGCAGTGTCAATAACAGTAGCCATCATCATCTTCAGCCCTTGCTACTCCAGCTAGCTCCAAAGAGCTGTTTGTGTCATTGATAAAATTTGGCATAATCCTATCTTCATGCTTTTTTTATCCTTGCCTTTGCCAGGTCATTATATCATTTTTAATGCTTGCAGGAGGGTTGTCTACCATCAACACTAGCCCCCTTTGCAACAAGTAATGATACTCAATCGTTATCTCACATGGCTAGGCAGGATGGTAACAGACGAAACAAGTGTGGCATGTATAATATGGCAGTTCTGCTAACTTATTTGCCATCCTTCAATGAAAAATAACACCAAGAACTGGTTTCTGCAATTCAAGGTGATCTTTTCAGTGCAAAGGTTACCTCTCAAAAGTCTAAATTTATTATTTGGTACCAGCATTATGTACCACTATCATCAATGAAGTGGTAGATATTTTGGAAGCTGTGCTGGAGCACGAACCATATTCCTGCCTCAAAGAGGTAATACTTAAATGTAACAGCTGCTCGGACAAGAAACTAATACACAAATTTTTTAACAATGTGATAGGAATGATCACCCTCCATCCCAGCTCTGAAGCTACATGCAGAGTCATCTTGGGAAACTCACCATGGCAGAATCAATCCTCTGAGGCCTGTGATAGTGACACAGATCTTTGCTTCAATGTCTGAAACTGCTGGACCAGTTGGTTGATTTTGCTTCTTTTAAACGGCTTGGTAAGAGTTGACAACACAGCTCCACTTGGGGATGGTATCTCAACCCAGATATATGTTGGCTCCACAATTTCTTTGGCTTTAGGGCCTAGAATTACAAATCTCCCTGTAAATATTACTCAGCCCAGGGTAACAAAATAACCAGCAAGTTGTGGTAACATACTGTGCTAGTAAGGATTAACGTTGTTGCCTTTCTAGGTTTGCGTCTGTAATAATAAGCTGACATTTCTTGTAGATACTGGTGTGGCAATCAGTGTGATAAACTTTATTAACAAGCTCTTCGCTAAACCCACCCTATTCAAACAGCTAACAGCTCCACTATTGAGATATATGACAGCAAATCCCTCACCATAAACATTGGCATGACTACACTTGGTTTTTCACCATGGCAAACCCCTATCCTTGGTGCAGACTTCCTGATGCATTACAATTTGGCAGTCCATGTGAACGCTATGGCACTTTCAGATAATACTACTAATTGCATCACAGGAACTCTTATACACCACAATATCATGTGGGCCCAACATGGCAACTTGACATAGTCAAAAGTATTTAGGTATTCTGAATCAATATTTATTCCAGCCAGTTAAGAGCACTGATTCAGGTGAACATCAGACACAACTTCACAGTAAGATGTCTGGACAACTGGCATATTCCTACCCTCGAAGACTATCATCACACAAGTTACAGTTCAACAAAAAATCATTCAATGAAATGTTGCAAGATGGCATTATCCACCCTTCAGATAATCCATACACCTCACTGCTAAAGCCTTGTGCCTAAACCTGATAAAACTGACTTTTTGATTTTCATGGACTATAGAAAACTTAATGCCTCAATCTTTCCTGATCATTACCCTGTCCCTCATATCTACAATTTTGCATCAGGGTTACAGGGTATGAGTATCTTTTTAAGATTGACTTGACTAAGGCCTATCATCAGATATCCTATTGCACCAGAGGATATTCCTAAGTCACACCACTCTTTAGTTTATACAAATTTGTGAAAATGCTATTTGGTTTGTGCAACATTGCCTAAACATTTCAGAGGCTGATGGATGAAGTATTGAGTGGGTTATCATTTGTGTATACATACATCGATGACATTCTGATAGCCAATAAGGATGTTACCTCGCATAAACAACATGTACACAAAATCCTATGGCACATATTACACTATGGCTTTCGACTGAACCTGGACAAGTGTGTATTTGGTTCTTTTTATATCAACTTCCTTGAGTATCTCACTGATATTAATGGGATTGCCCAGTTACCAAAGATGAAATCAATTGAGGACTTCCCAGTACCAATTTTATTGGGATAATCAATTTCTATGGACAATTTATTTTTAACTGTTCTGAATTGATCGACAAACATCTTTCAGATGAGAGAGGAGAAATAAGAACATTTCTTTGGAGGGTGACTCCTTACATGCATTTTGCACAGCTAAAATTGTATTGGCGAATTTCACCAAACTGTCATTCGTTGTAAACAATCCACAAACACAGATATGTCTGATGAGATATGTGTTGGACTTGGGGGTTGGCGCTGTGGTTGCGTAAAAGTTAAATTCTCAGTATAAACCCATCGTGTTCTTTTCTGCTAAACTTTCTCCAGCATAGTCATGATACAGTCTCTTCTCTTGGGAATTGTTAGCAAATTTATTTAGTCATCAGACATTTTCAACATCTATTAGAAGGTCAGTCTTTCAAGATTTTTACTGACCACAAACCTTTAATGACATGGATAACAACTATACTTCTTACGATATCAGACACTTAGACTATATGTCTCAATTTACTACTGATTTATGCCATGTCAAAGAGGAAAATAATGCAGCTGCCAATACACTTTTTTGAACTGGACTTAATACTCCTGATACTGAAACTTTGAGTCAGCATTTGATAGCTGAAAAACAGAAATCAAACCCAACAAGATGTACTAGCAGATACTTCCTTGGAGCTTTAAGAGTTTCCAGTTCCAATCAATGACAATTGTTGTGGCCAACAGCTATACTGATCAATGACACCTCAACCAACACTGTCTCCAAAGCAATTCTAGAGGAATGGATTATGATCTTCAGTATACCTCTGGTGGTCACAAAAAAAAACAAGGGTCACAATTTCAGTCATCCCTCTTTAGGGAGTTTACCCAAATACTTAAGTTAAAACACATTTATATGACAGCTTACCATCCATGTGTGAAGGTCCTTGTGGAGAGATTTCACCAATCTCTAAAGACTTTCCTTGCTACCAGACACAATATGACTAATAGGGTTGACAATCTTCCTTTGGGTCTTCCTTCATTGAGAAACACCCTAAAAGAAGATTTAGGTTGTTCAGCTGAACTTATCTTTGGTCCGCCTCTCTCTCTCTCTCTGCTGGAACAGTATTTTTGCCCAACCACAGGTCTGACTGCAATAACTTCTTTCAGTTAGGAGCTACACTAGAAAATGTTTTGCTTGACATATACTCCTTCTTGGAACTGACCAACTGACATTTACATTACTCACCAGCTGCAAAGCTGCTTTTGTAAGAAATGATGCTCTCAAGCAACTGTTCACACCTGCGTAATTGAGACCTTTCAAAATATTTAATCACTTTGGCATGATCAGTTGGTATGACTTCACAAATACTGTCAATATTGATCATGTTAAACAAGCATTCATAGAAAGAACAAATTCCGCAATGGAAACCTGTGCCTGATGCGCAGTTGATACAACAGGCCTCTTGAGAAGGTGGAAGGTCACTTTTCATAAAATCTTTAAAATATATATTTATTATTATCCAATAAGATCAATTATTGAGGAGAAGGGCCTTATCATCGCCTCATGCTATTCTGTGCGACCTAAAATGGCATCATTGAGATTAATAATTTTGTGAGTTATTTCAGTAATATTTTTTGGTGGACACCTGAAGCAAATTCTTTATGCTCTTTGTTGTGCAATATCCAGTTGTATTATATTTCATAATTTAAAATTACTTTACGATTATTCATTCGCAAACTGGAAATAGCCCTAAACCTGTCGATGTTGTAACATTCTCTCATCATAAAAGCAGCACACAGAAACGAAACTGAGGCAGGAAAGAGGACTACCTGCCCATCCTCAGATGAAGAGGATTAGTGAGTATTGTGTGATCCAGAAGCAGCAGCCAAAATCGGCCTTTGACACAGCCAGTAGCAACAGCATTCAAAATCAGTTCCTTGACACGACCATCAGCATCAGAAGCAGCCCTTAGGACACAGCTCTCAGCAGCAGTCTCAACCACTATAGCTGCTACCTAGCCATCATCTTCAGCCATTGCTACTCCAGCTAGCTTCAACAGACTGCCTCCTACTGCATACTTGCCCGGTCCATAAGTGTTATCCCATTGCACTGACATACTGTTTTTTCCAGGGTAAAAACTGATGATTTCCAGTATGACCAACCAGGGTATTTAAAATACTAAAACTTTTTTGAGTCATTTATTCCTTGCAACTGATTTTGCCATTAATAAAATTTGGCATAACCCTGTCTTGTTATTCTCATTATCCTTGCCTTGGCTGTGTTATTTCATCCTTTATCAATGTTTGCAGGGATGTTGTCTACTATAGACATCATCTCCCCTCATGATAAATTAAATGAAAATTTGGTTTACATAAAAAATATATATTTATCCAGTATTTAAAACTGAAGTTACTATTTGAAAATCTTAAGTATAAAATTTTGCCATTCATTTTTAAAAAAATTATTTTAAACAATAATTCAATGTCAAGACTCAAGCAACAAATTTCCAGTTCTAAATTAAATCGGAGTGGTTTGTAACTAAAATTCTAAGTAAACTTTTGAAATGGACGTCATTTATAAATTGCAAAGAAAATCATTCTTGATAGGAGACTGGACACTACCTTGTATTTAATAAAGGTCAAAATAAATGTACCAAGCCTCAAATACTTCTTCACTCACAAAGGGAGAATTTATTGTCAGTGAGTTATGGCATCAAAAAATAGATTGGGACTCTATCATCTCTGCTGAAAATCAAAATGCGTAGGTTAGTTTATACGAATATTTAATTCTAATTGATCTATTAAAATTTCCCAGGTGTCCTGTTGTTGAAACATATACTGCAGACTTGTACATATTTTGCAATGCCTCCTAAAAAGCTTATATATTCTGACTTGCATCATTCAAAATGGAAAATCTACATTAGTTTTTGCTAAAACAAAAGTAGATCCTTTAGCTTGGATATAGTAGAAATGAAAAATGTACAATATATAAAGATCAAAATTGGTGAGCTATCTGGGGTTATGATTTTGTTAAGAAAAGTAGAAGAAAACATTATCAAGAAATATTGTCAGTAGATTAAACAAAATTTTGTTATCTGCATTTTACAGGGTTTTTCCTGTAAAAAAATCTATAAGTACACACACACACACACACACACACACACAAAAGACTCACATTACATGAAATTGAAATAAACAAATTGTATATTTACTAGAATTTTTCATGAAAAGGAAGATGAATGTAGAGTGTAGAGGTTTATCATTTTTTTTAGCATCTAAAGAAATTAAGCTAGGCAGATAAAAATGTTAAAAAGAAAGTTTGGACTTACAGTAGCAGAAAAAAAAAAAAAGAACAAAAAAAAACAAGGACTTTTATAACTTCAGTCCTTGTTTTTTTTAGTTCTTTTTTTTTTATTTTAAATTAAAAAGCAAGGTAATTATGACATTATGACACAAAAGTTCACTGAGTGTGAAAGAATTTGAAGAAAAAACATTAAAGAAAGAGAAAAATAAAAGAACAGGAATTAAGAAGACAAGATAGCGATTGACATTGCATTTAAATTTTTGAAGATCAAAGTTGGCTGGGAAGCAAGAAGCTGGAAGAGAGTTCCACAAGCGAGAAGTGCACGAGAAGAAACTGTTAAGATATAACTGTAGGTTCTATACTATTTATAACATATTCAAGTATATTAAAGAGTATAGATATCTTTTGCTTATTAAGTTTGTCCATCTTCCTCTCCGAATTGCAGCAGGGGTTGGTGTATGAAATTTCCTATCAAACTCACTGTCAAGAAAATGAATTCTTTTCAAGAAGAGAGTTGCCACCATTTTATATATATATATATTTTTAACAGTTCAAATCACTTTTCTAGCCAGTCAATAAATCCAAAGGTTTACATCTTTTGAAATTTTAAAATTAAGTCACAAACCGCCGTCCACTTTGAGCAAGTTATTTTCAGCAAGTTCTTTTTAAGCAATTCTAATTTTAAAAAATTCAGTATACAACTGTTTCAAGTCAGATTAAATTTTTATTAACTGTCTAGCTTTCTTTTAACTTTTCTAAAACACGTTCTCTTAAACGCAAAATGTATACAAACATAGGCTGTTAAAACATTTATTTTTTGATCTTCATTTTTTTTTTATTCATCGTTTATTTAATTTACTATTTTTATATAAAGTTTTATATTTTCCCATTCAAGAGAAGGAGCAGTAAACAAACTTAGTGTATCGTATTATTTTTAATTATTAATTATTATTGTATTTTTAATTATTATGTATTTGGTCACATTTGTCTATGTTTGTTTGCCTGTGGTTAAGATATCTTGAGACCCCTGGATTGATTCAGTGAAGCTTTCAGGAATTATTGGCCTCATGAATTGGCATGAACTGATTAGATTTGGGGTTTGATCCCATACTGATGGGATAAAGTTTCTGGCTTATTCTTTTGGTTTTATTAATAAAATTCATTTTTACCTTTCAAATGCCAAATACTGAATTACCTTCTCTAGATCATTTTAAATACTGAATTATCTCAACTGTTTCATTTTAAGTGTGCATTTAACTTTGAGAGTGGTTGAGTTTATTTTTTGTATTTTCACTTTTGAAATAGGTCAAGTTCGTTGTAGTTATTCTTTCTCATTTTAATAATCTTCTCTTCCTAATTGCTGGGATGATGTTGATAGTATCTTGGCAAAGGTTTGTGGTCTTTGACTACTCTTTCTAGTTTTATATTTACCTTTTAATTATTTAACATTACTTTCTAACAATTTTTTATAGGAGTAAATAGGTGTGTCATCAGCATAAATACCTAGTTAGGAATTGAGGACATTGGGAAGATGATGGTATAGAGTGCAAAATGTCAGTGTAGTTCACAAAGTATTGTCAGATTTTGTCCAACCATTCTTGAGTTGATAAGTTAAGACTGAAGTGAGAGTATTTGTTAAATGGAAAAAGTTGCAGAAGAATTGTTGCTTCTGGTAAACTTTCAGAAATGCCTTGTTGAATTATAATTGAAGAGAGAAAGAGAAAGAGAGTTGTCTTTGAGTTATTGAGAAAATGTTGTCTGGTTCTGTTTGTTTCTGATAAACATATTATCTGGTTTTAAGTCTTATTAAGTCTGGATTAAATAGCAGAACAGATTGGGTTCTATAGCTTTGGTTGACAACCAGTCTACCACAGAAAGTAATGGCAACTTACTGCAGGAAAATCTTCTGCCCAGTCAGTCATGTCTCTTTTGAGACATAATCACCAAAGTGTGTATCATGTATGGCACTTAACTGACTGATATTGTGCCAGAGTTCTTTTCAAATCATGGACTATCTCAATATCAAGTTCCCTTTTCTCTGAAATCACTGCAAAGGTTACTTGCTCTTCCTCCCAATATCTATTCTTGACTACTCACTTGCAAACCAAATTCTGAAGAAGTGCTCTAGCCTGTTTACTAAGCTACTTTTCAAAATTGTCTCAGGTTTCAAATTCCATTCTTCTGATTCATTGAAAATAATCTCAAGGAGTTGTTTTCTGAACATTTTTTCTCAGTACATTCCTTTCTTTTTATTACCCTAAACCAAATATTATGTCACCTCAATCAGGCTCAGAAGTAAGACTTAGCAAAAAAGTCTCCATCTGAATGCCTCATTGGTTGACAATGTCATTGCTTTCTGAATAGAATGGAACAGACGGGTCTATTTTTGTTTCCATGTGAATTTTATACTTCTGGGATTTTTTTTTCTTTTTTATGCCAATTACTTGAAAATTGTACTTTTTATCAGGACCTTGAATAAATTCTCCTTGATTTTTCATGAAAAGTCATGTTGTACATACAAAAATTAGTGAGAAATGTGTCACTAAAAGTATTGTTCATCGCTAGCCACTACTTTTTCCCATCTTCCTGGCAGCATTTGAATTCCATGTCAGAAAAACAATACATCTTTTGAGGTCAACAACAAGTCAACCCATTTTTTGGCATCTTTATAAAAATGAAAGTGCTGCTCAGCCAGACCATGTGCCATTGATTAGAACAAGTTAATCAGATGGGTAATATCTGGTGAATATAGTAGGTGGGGTGGGACTTCCCATTTAAGCATTTCCAAGTAGGTTTTCACCTGTTTTGCAACATATGGCCTGGCATTGTCATATTGCAAAATCACTTTGTCATGTCTCTGCTTGTATAGTGGCTGTTTTCTTTTTCAATGCTTGGCTCAAACACATCATTTGTAGTTGATAGTGATCTTGCATGATGCTTTCAGTTGGTTTGAGCTGCTCATAATAAACTACACCCAGCCGATCCCACTGAATGCAGAGTAGAAGCTTTGAACCACGGATATTCAGATTTGCTGTCGATGTTGATGCATAGCCAGACTTACCCCACATTCTTCTATAATTAGGGTTATCATAGTGTATCCACTTTTCATTGCTGGTCATGACACAGTCCCAAACCCCTTTCCCTTGTTGTTGCAGCACCTCTTTATACATAACAAGATGCTGTTCAACATCTCTTGGCTTCAACTTGTACTGCTTTTGAATCATTCCTAATGCTTTCCAACGTTTTGCAACTGTTGTGTGATCAACTTCTAATGATTCTGCAAGTTCAGATTGTGCATATATGTAAACAATATATACATATACATACATATGTATAAATGTGTGTGTAAAATTTCAGACATAACTAAAATATATATGATGTGTTTAGAATTAGAATGTTCTTTCCGCCACAAAATAAAAAAAGAGAAAATCATGTTTAATGTTTGTCGACTTTTGAAATGATATAACTTTATCTCTATTTGAGATAAACCATTCAATTTTTTAAAAGGAAGTTAAAAGCATCTACTTTATCATACAAACACTTACAATGGAAAAACTGTATGGCATTTTGAAGCAAAAAAATTTATACACGTCTAACACAAACCAATCACCTACATAGCGCAACTTTTACTTAAAATTGTGACATTATGCTCTCCCAAACCAGATAATAGGTTTAAAATATGTCTAATGGCAAACATAAGCTTGCAAATAAATACACTAATGAATCTTCATTAAAAAAATGTTTTGAAGGGAAAAAAAAAATTACTAATCTGACATGTTATCATGAAGTTAATCAATATACACTGTCACTGGTTTGATAATAACCATAATGAATAGACAAAAATATTAATAGTATAAAAAACATAAACAAATGATACTGAAATGTTTTGGAAGGTAGCTTCTACATTTACACTTGACTTGAGCCTGCACAGTATTTCACATCATTGTGAACCATAGGAATTTAGTCCTTGTATGGAGTACCTGATGACACAGTTGAGTTGCTTTCCAAATAGAGGAAGGTTTGGAAAATACAGAGTTATGCATAACTGATTTTCATATACATGGTGGAAAGTACCTTCTTGTACTGAGGGCAGCAATTCTGGTATTTTTTCTTTTTTTTCAATTTTAATTGCTTGAAAATTGTACTTTTAATTGAAATGTATAATAAAAAAAATGAAATGGACAGACCTTGTCAGTTCAATTTAACAAAACTTGTTTGGGTGAATTCTTGTGTAAATTTTGTGTGTGTGTGTGTGTTTAAATATAAAAGTGGACATTGATATCAACACCCAGAGGGGACAATCTGTTTCATGTTATACTTAATTGCCAGGCATGACAATTGTGTATAAGCATGAAACAGATTAGGTGTTGACTTCAGTGTCCACCTTTATATTCACATACACTCTATCCCTGATATTGAGCACTTTAACCCATAAATATAGAATACATGAAAACTATAATATATATATAAACAAATACTTGCTGATCTTTTGTTTAGACCCAGATGTTGTTGGGCAATGGGCACATGTTTCTGGGCTATTTTTAATGCTGATTTTGAAAATCAAGTTTGTTTTGCCCATCACATCAGGTTTTCTCTGTATTGATGATGCCTTTTTTGCTCAAAATAGGCCAAAATGTCTAATTTCACTATGAAGTGCTAGGACATAATAATGTAAATAAAACACTTGAAATATATCTTAATAACCTTCTAAGTGTATTTTCAGCAGTTTCAGTCTCTATTTTCTGACTTAGAAAGAATTCATTTTCTAGGGATTTATTCTGGCACCAAAAAAAAACTTATTTTCTGATCTAAAATATTTGGTGTTTTGTGATTTTGGTATAGAATTGATAAACTTTCTATTTTCTAACAATTCAATTGGGCATTCCAGGGTAGATAATAAAGATCAAAGTGTTTCATAAGAATAAGTAATATATTAATCCTTTAAAAACCTAAACAAAATAAAACTTAATCAAATGTATACGTCAACAATTTATAAAAGAAATGTGAACAAAGATACAAAGTTTAAACATATAAGAACCTATGACATGCAAAGTTTTTCATTTTTGTTCACTCAAAAAGATTTTTAATGAAGTATGAAATAAAATGAAGTAAAATAAAATATTTTAAGTGTTTTACTCGTTTCATTTCGATTTCAGATGAGATTTGGTTTTAGAAAGGTTTATATTTCTATTTAGAGGATGTTTATTTTCTGTTCAAGATCCCAACTATAAATACCTATGTCATCAGCATAGCCCTCATCATCATCAATACATTAGCCTTGAGAGGGAAAGCAGAATTTTGTCTTCTATTGGTAGACACATTTGGGATACAGTATGGAATGCTTAAATAGTCAGTACCCATCTCCTTACATTTGTGTTTGTACATGTGCAGGGCATAGTCTAGGAAGAGGTTAAATAGACTGAGTCTCTAATTTTCTCCTTGTCATATTCCTAATGTTGTCTGAAAAGCAGCTGATTAAACTTTCTGGACAATTTTTACATACACTAAGCATGCAAACCACAAATTGAAGATGCTAAGATCAAACAAGTACAAAAATTTTAATCTTGGAAATGTTTTAAGAGAGGACAAAAAATTAATCACTAAAATCTAAAAGAACAATGGAACAGCAAAAATGGCTTCCAAAAGCTAAGCAAAGTATTAAGAAACAATAATTTCAATAGATACAAAGAAAAGAGTAATTAATTGTTATATAATATCAGTCCTCCTATATGATAATGAATGCTGGACAATATCTACACAAATAATGAAGAAACTGGAGGCAACAGAAATATTGTCCTACAGAAGGATACTGAGAATTCCATGGACTGAAAAAAGTTTGAGATAAAATGGAAACAAAATGGCACTTATACTTATCTCAGAAGTGGATGGTTTAAATTCATAGGGAACATACTGAGGAAGGAGGGCTTGGAAAAGTAAGACACTGAAGGAAAGAGAGAGGAAAACAGTAAATAATCTACATAATGAATTTGTGTAAATCATTGGCAGAACAGGGATTAGGGGAGATAACAAAAAGAAAAGCCTTAGAGCTACAAAAGACAGGAAGTCGTGGAGAGTCATGATTTTACACACTCTGAAGGGACGTGGCACATAGAAAAATCAGTTGACTTGTGTTCATTGATAAAGAAACAGAAGATATTAAATAAAATTTTTTCATATATTAATGAAGGATTTTTACTTAAGTGCATATTGAACTTTTTTTTCCATTTAACTTTATGGTTACATAGAAGGCTTACTTACTGTGTTTGAATTCATTTCTAAACCTTTTGAGGTTTCAAGGAGCATGAAACTAACTCTTGTTCCCAACTTTAACTTGACCTGGGGTGGTAACACCTTTTAGTGTCCCAGCTATGGGAAAATAGCGAAACACCAAACAAAAATCAACAATATATTTTTATAATAAAATGACCATCAATATATTTTTTATAGCAAAATGGCAATCACTGTAACACTAAAAAAATATAAAAAATACCCTTTTATAGCAAAATTACCAACAAAACATTTTATGGTCTGCTAAATATACATTTAAAACATGCCTTTACTCTGAACATATAAAATCTTGTAAAAATATCTGTAGTTGAAAGTGCAAAATTGCCTACAAAATATTTAGATTTCAGCATTAAATAGCCTCTGAAGGTTGATATGCTGCCAAACAAAATCAACCAATCAAACAACTAACAGGAAAGAATTCTTTCATGGCATTAGTCCATATAATATCATAAAAGTTCTTAAAAAATATAAAACCGTATTCCAAAATATAATTTTAACAAAACTACAACATGTAACACACTGCCTCTAGTAATCATATACATAAAAACATGTATACGGACAAAAGCTGAGTATCATGTACCATGTATTCAATTGCAAAAGTAGAATAACATGTATTTTTATTACTTCAAAGCTCCCAAGAAAATTAAATGACCCATAAAGAAGTTGACATGCTGTTAAATAATCAATCAATCAAAGACTTCAATCTGATGAATTTCTGGAATCTATCAATATTGATAAATTTGAATTTCTGGTTTTCATGATTTTTTAATTTCGTTTATTTATTTAATTTTTCTCTTGAAAAAACTTTGTTCTTGTTCCTACACTCTGCATTTTTGTATCATCTTTCTACCAGAAATCAAAATTTCTAAAAGTATGATTGGCATGAAATAGACGTGTACTCGTTTGTTTTATACTAAAAATCAAAAGGTCATCTTAATAGGATCCTATTGACATTCTTCATTAATTCTTCTGAATCATATATTCATTCACATCAGTGATTCCATATATTGAGTGTTGATCATACTTCAAGACAGTTATAGCAGAATTTTTTCCCTCCATATATAAGTTTTATTTCTAAAGTTATTTTTGTCTTGTTTGTTTTTTACACTGTTAGTATAACTATTTCTGTGTTACTGTTAATATGAGAGTTGTTCATTAAAGTTTTCTTCAGACACATTTTCACTGAATAGGAAGTATGAATATTAGCACAGTCATTATATCCCTTTGAACATGTCTTCCATTGAGAGTTATATAAACTAGTGAACTTTGATCATCGCTGAGAAAGTCCTAAATTTTCACTTATCATGATGAACTGGTTTTCAATCAGGGAGGCCACATGTTTTGAGTGCTTAACTCAAGTGAAACTTATACATAAAATCCATTGCTAAAAGTTCTAGAAAAACGGTCAGTTCCCTGCACCACTCCAGTAAAAACATATTTTCTGCTATCCTCTATCTTTTCTAAGAGCTAAAACAGGCCAAAAATAGAGTATTGCTGCTATATATGGGGCAGGAGCTGCACAGTCTTAACTTTTCAGTTTTGACAGTCCAAAAGTATCTCTTCATCTTTCTGGGTGATAAATTATTATTACCTACAATTTCTTTCTCACAGATGAAACATTACAAATCATCTTACTACTCTGTTGCTATTTCCACAGAAAATGTTCGGACAAACTGCATTCCTTTAGTTCTAACCTTCATGGCCAAGACCCACCATCCCACAGATATTATACTTCGTTGTCTTTGTAATCAATTAGTGAGATTAAGTTTTCATTGAGCAGCTTCTTCCCACAAACTGCTGTTTTGTGGAGCTGACTCTCAAGATGATGCTTCCCCAATGCCAGGGTTAACCATTATCTTCACTACATATCCGCATTCCGACTGAATTGTGCCTCTTGCTCTGTAACCCACAAGTGCTTCTAGGGACTTGTACAGGATGTACATCATTCTAAAAAAAAAACAAATAACTTTTATTGTCTGAATTACTTGGAAACGCCTTTCTTGTAAAACTTAACAGATTACAACTGCACTTCATCCTGGACCTGCTTTTCAAATATAACCTCACGAATGGAAAGAAATGGAAATCATATGATACAAGATCAGGAGAATTGGACCGGAAGTGATCACTCAACACCACTAATTCAACACTGGAACAATTCATGACTGAGACAACTCACCACCAGAAAAAATCACTTGTTTTATAACCGAATAAAAGTAATTTATTAAGGATTAAAATCGTAAGTGGCAAATATTTTTCTTTAAGTAAGGCAATTATGAACCAGTTTTTGTTTTTAATTATTTTTAATAAAGTTAATTGTAAAGAAATTTATTTTTTAATAAAGTAAATTGACATAAAATATTCAATAAACACAATTGTTTTTAATAAAGTAGATTGAAAAATGCAAAACAAATTGCATTTTTTTGTTTTTAATTCAGTCAGTTAAGTGTCATACATGAAACACGCTTGGGCGATCATGTCTCGAAAGAGACATGACTGACTGGGCAGAAGATTATCCTGCAGTAGGTTGCCATTGCTTTCTGTGGTAGACTGGTTGCCTGCCAAGGCTATAGAACCCAATCTGTCCTGTTATTTAACCCATAACTGGAAGGAAGAGAAGGATTAATACCTTTCCCAAGGGTATTTGCGCGTAAGTGAATGCAATGAATTCAACTGGAATTTGAACTCGGCTCCTTGATTTCTCGTTCCGAGCCGATATCCACTGTACCACAACGCACATCCTTTACTTTTAATAAAAAGATTGTAATTTATTTTTAATAAAGTAAATTGAAATTCACATTTCTTATATGTCAATTTACTTTATTAAAAATTAAATTTCTTTACGATTTACTTTATTAAAATTATTTAATAACAAAAGATTGTGCAGATTTTACATAATTTTCAAATCCTTATTTGTAGAAAAAAATTTCACTAAGTGAAGTTTTAATCCTTAATAAATTATTTTTATTCTGTTATAAAAAAATTTATCTTTTTCTGGTGTTGAGTTTTTTCTGACACTTAGTTGCTGGTGTTGAGTTATCCTGCACCTAAATGGGAGGGGGATAGTTTGTTGTAATCTCTTTTAATATTCTTTGTCATGAGTGGCTTTGAAGTAAGGAGAAGGTTGAATATTTATTAAATTGGCCTTGTGTCAAACATAACCAAACTCCCTACAATTTAAAGATTATCAGATTCATCAGAAGGTTGAAAGTTGGAAGAATAAAAGTATTTTGTTTGTATGTTAAAGTAGAATTTTATTAACAGTACAGAATAAGATCAATTTAAAAGGAGTTAAATGTTAAGTGAATCCAGAGTTCTAGTTGTAGGTAGCAGAATGTGTGTAGGCAGAATTAACGGTACCAAAAAAAGTCTGTGATTCTTTCCTTTTTTTATGGCTGGTGAGAAAGTGAAAAGGAAAGTAAAGCAATAAAGGAAAATTGTACTTACCAAAGATTAGTTTTTAGAAGTCACTTGAAGTGTCATATCATTGTTATTGTTGTTGTTATTGTCTTCTTCTTTTTGTTGATGGCAAGAATGGTGAGGACGAAGAAGAAAAGATAAAGGAAAACAGCAGTCTAGAAGGAGAAGGAGAACAAATGTGTGTTGGAACAATGGCTTGTGGTTTCTTTGACACATCTTGGTGGTGTCTGATCTCACTTCCATCTATCTGACTGATTCGACTTTCTTTCTCTATTTTTATTAGCAAAAGACTTTTTGGTACTGGCTCATGAATTTCTCTTAAGTTTTGTAAATTGCTTCCTTTCTTTGGTTAGAAAATTAATTTAACGTCGTATCACAAATTTTGGCTTCATCTTTTTCCTTCAGTACGGAGGCGGGGGTGGGGACACTTTTTCTTATTGGTCAAAATTAAGATTTCACACTGGATTGGGAAATTTGTAAAAGTGAAGAGAATAGTTACTTTTGATTTTGTATTCACCACAGCTTTAAAAAAAAAGGGAACCTGATTGCAGGTCTCTACTCCATTGACTCATGGTCACACATTAGCAACTGAAATACTTATACATTAGTGTAGTTCTGCAAATTTAGGTGTATTCCATGTATAGATGTATGTTTCTACATGTGCAATTTTATCATCTTACACTAATTGCTAGTAGGTCTTGACTGATTTTTAATTAACTTCCCCTTGTATAACTGAATTATGATTGCTTGAGTTACTGTTAATATTCACTGACTAATTTATTGGTTAGCTGTGTTGCATTTTAAGCTGTTGACAGTGAACTTAAAACAAGATACAAATTTCTCCTGAAGAATGCCAGGAATATCTTTAAAAAAAAAAAAAGAAAGATGAAAAGTAAAAAATAATTAAATAAATTACAACTATTCACTTAAATTTTGAATGAAAATGTTGTGGAAAAAACAGATTAGAATAATGAATAAATATTAACAGATCTTCATTTTATACAAAACCAACAAGGAAATGAAGATTATCCATAAAATCTGTTGTTAGCAACTTTTCCTTAAATTTCAAATCACAAAGTCATTAAAACAGAGATGATGATCGATAAAACAGGAAAAACATCAATTGAATTCTGACATTACATGACTAAATATATAGATTAGAATACATTTATCCCTTCAAA
This sequence comes from Ascarosepion bandense, assembly GCA_037127315.1. Classification (NCBI taxonomy): domain Eukaryota; kingdom Metazoa; phylum Mollusca; class Cephalopoda; order Sepiida; family Sepiidae; genus Ascarosepion; species Ascarosepion bandense. The sequence goes on from JBBBDQ010001708.1 coordinate 1,068,737, forward strand.
ATCATTGTCCACATCTTTTACTTAAAACAGCCATTACTTCTTTTTATTTGATAGTACCCTCCTCTAAATTTGATAGTACCCTCCTCTAAATTTGATAGTACCCTCCTCTAAATTAGCACTAAAGAAAAATCAATGGAAATTAAATAATACTTGAATATATTTAAAATATATTTCAACATTTATAAAAAATATTTATTTCAGTTTGGGCAGAAGATTGCATTTTCTGGCGATCTGACATTGATTAAATTTATGATGTGGCTTTATCAGATGACAATGCAACCAACCATTCTTTAATATTAATACATATTTATGGAAATAGAAAATTAGATAGTTGGTTGACTGGTTGGTTATTTGACTGGTTGAAGTGTATAATAAATTTTGATGTGTTCAAAATATTATGCACAAAGCATAAAATACATTAATGATCTCTTGTCCCAAGTTCAGGAGAGAACTAATGCCTCCTATTTAGTATTAGACTCTAAACTTAGTAAATCTGAATTTTAATCAACCAATTCTCACAAATGAAGAAGAGACTTCAAGCAACATGTGTTTGGCCAACTTCAAGCAACATTGCTCTACCCTCAAAAGCTGAGAATACCATAGGAAAAACATGTGAATAAAGGGGAAATTTAAAGAAAAATAAGAAATACAACGAAATTGATAATTACAATCAGAAAGAAGCAGCTGAAATTTCTAAAATACGTAATGAGAAAAGAGGGTCTGGCAAATTTAATTCTTACAAGGCACTGAAGTCAAGAAAAGCAGTGAAAACAGCGAGTAACCTGCTTAACAAATTTGCATGATGGATAGCAGAACATGGACAAATAGAAATGATAAGCAGTCAAAGATTACTTAGAATAGCAACAATCCAGAAGTTGAGGAGAGCCATGATCACCCATGTTCTGAAAGAATATGATATATTAAAGAAGCAGCATCAACCAATTTTGAAATTGCTACCAGGTTAAAACTGTTGTTCATTTTAACCCCCATGAATTTGTTGTACTAGTATATATGTGTGAATGAGTGTGTTTGTTGATAGTGGGGAGTGTAAAAGCTATGTGCCTATGAGTAGATGTGTATGCAAGCATATACCTGTGCATAAGATTTATAAAGAAAACAACACAAAACAGTTCCTTGTGTTGCATTTGAAATCTAATCTGCACTTCTCCATCAGCCATTTTCCCCAAACCGGTTTCTCCTATTTTAGTGTGGATTTTTTTAAATATCTAATCCATTGCGCTTCATTTTTTTCTCAAACTGTGTCCATTGCAACTCACCTTGACCACTAAAAAAATGTTTTTCAAACAGCGTTTTCAAAATGTTTTTTTTTTCTGTTTGAAAAACGTTTATTTTTTTATGTTCTTTTGAATTTTTTGTTAAGGCTCTTATTACTTCCACAGTTTTTCTGCATTAAATTCTTACAATCGAAAGATTTGACATTTAGCATTCAAGACTTTTGTTATGTTTTCTTATGGCTAAGCATTAAACTTCTTATGAAATTGAATTGAATGAAAATTTTAAAAAGTGGACTCTTATAAGAAAAACAGACTAGGTTTAAAATGTGGTAAAATAAAGTGAAATGTGTTGAATGAAGACTGTTTTCACTGCTACCATTATTTTTGTATGACTAAGAGCCAGGATTTATACAGATTTGGCAGAGTTTAGTGATATCAATAATGCTCCCTTTGCTGGTGTTGCATAGCAAAAGACAGGTGTTATGGTTCAAGTAAAGAGAAGATTTCAATTGGATACAAGTATGTTCACAAGAAACAAAATGTTGAGAACTATTCATTGCAACTCTCTCCACAACTAAAAGTACAGAATGTGAATATAAAAGTTTATTTTTTTTAATTAAATTTCTTGAGCTAAATCTATATTATAAAAGAAGAGCTGATTCTATGTTTGTCATACATCATCTGTGTGTGACTATGTGTGTGTGTATATAATAGCTATGCATGTCTGTGTTGTACATGAGTAACTGACATGTGCTTGTGTCATTTAATGTATGCACACATACACATACAATTTGACAGAGTTTGAAACAAAACATTGGAATAATACACTTTCTTCTCACTCATCCTGGACAAACTCTCTCCTTGACTAAGCAATAAAATAATAAAGTTAAAAAAAAATTATCAATACCTTCATAGCCATCAAACTGTCTGTTTCCATGTAAATAAATAAAAATAATTAACTTATTTACAGTGAGTGACCTTTAGTATCTTAATGACATTTATTTTACTGTTTTTCAATCTGTTCATCTATCATATATTAATGTCAGTTTATTCATGTGTAACATATATCAACATCAATCCATTGGTATTTATTTCTACTCAAAGACTGACTGCATAGGGATAGCCACAAAGTAAATATACACTTTATTACTTATGGTAAAAATTCAGGTAAAAATGGCACAAGTAGAATAAGAAAAAAGTGGTGCAACTAAATTTCTCAATGGAAAACTCTTTCTTTAAACCATAAAAATCAATTAATTCTGAGATTTTATTGAAGTTTCAGAAATTATTCAGTCATAGATAAAATTATTAAAAGATTTTTCTTTTAAATTTTATGTGTGTTGTGGTCCAGTGGATATTGGCTTGGAACGAGAAATCGGGGAGCTGAGTTCGAATTTCAGTTGAATCCATTGTATTCACTTACGCGCAAATACTCTTGGGAAAAGTATTAATCCGTCACTTCCCTCCAATTATGGGTTAAATAGCAGGACACATTGGGTTCTATAGCCTTGGTCGGTAACCAGTCTACCGCAGAAAGCAATGGCAAACTACTGCGGGATTATCTTCTGACCAGTCAGTCATGTCACTTTCAAGACATGATCGCCCAAGCGTGTATCACATATGGCACTTAACTGACTGACTGACTGCCTGATATTTTAGGCCTGTTATTGAATTAAGCACATGCACATGCAAACATATACAGCTTGAATGAAATGGAAATGGATATCTGTGTCACAAGTGCTAAGCTTCTTTTGTGTTTGGCAACAACCCCTGGTAACAGGAAAAGCTTATGAGCAGATTGAAGTCATTTTTATCTATGCAGCAATATCTCATCTGTAAAACAAAAAAAGGTAAAAAAGTTTTATTTTAAGATGAGACAATGTCTATCAAATTCTAACTCACAAACACCTCCTTATTTTCATCTTGGTCAAGCATCTTACTTCAGTCAACCTTCTTTTGGACAAACAATATGGCTTCTGTTAAGCTAGGTCTACTGTTGATGTGTTAACAGCCATCACTGAATTTGTCTATCAAGTTTTAGGAAAGGAAAAACTAAGGTTGTAGGTCTCAATATCTCAAAGGCATTCAACAGATTTTGGCATGCTAATTATCTCTGCAAGCTCAGGGGCTAGGGTGTCATGGGACAAATATTTGAGTTAATCCAATCTTTCCTAACAAACTATGTAATGAAGGTTGTAGTGAATGGTTATGCTTCCAAATCACTTCACACTAATTCAGGCGTCCTCCAGAGCTTTATCCTTGAAGCTATGCGGTTTCTGATCTTCATCAAGAATCTTCCCAATGTCATCAGTTCCCAATTAAATATCTATGCAGATAACACAACTATTTATTCCTGTCTTATTATCAAGTCCAACGAACTCAATAAAGTAAACCTGTTAACTGTGATGAGGAATGGCTTGTAAATTTTAATATCTCTAAAACAAAACTGCTTTTATTTTATTACTAGAGAATTTTTTCTGCTTGCCATCATCACAAAAAGAAACACTCTACACATTCTTGGGATCACATTTTCCACTTACATGAAAAGGAGTGACTATATTAAATCAATCACTATGTCTACTGCTACAAATGTTAGTTCACTGTGTTGTGCCAGAAAATTTTTCTCGTCAAAATCCATCATACATCTTTATAAATGTTTATAAATTTTCCTTTCACACAAATGTGGTCATCCCTCAAGGGTCTATCCTAGGTTCTATGCTTTTTCTGATCTTCCTCAATGATCTTTTCCCAAGTAGGCATCTATGCAGATGACATCACCATTTATGCCTGTCTCAATAAGAAATCTGCCAAGGCTGATAAAGTAAACCTGGCTGCTGCTCTTCAAAAGGACCTACAATCTGTGATTGAATGGGGTAGGAAATGGCTTGTAAATTTTATGCCTTTAAAATCAAGCTGCTTTCCTTTAACCATCAAATTTTCTACCTACCATCAGAATGGATGATGCTAGGCTCCTTGAGAACAACACACTGCACCTCCTTAGCCTCAATATAATCGATCCTGACTTGGCAGCCCCACCTTCAGTCACTTTCTCACCAATGTGATGTGTCTTTCCTACAAGTATTTTCATGGCAACTGCTCTGACAAGCTTTTTTCCCTGCTTCTCTGGCCACATGTATTTATGCTTGCTACTAGATTGGCATCAAGATCCCACCCTTTTACTGTCAAAATGGTTAAATGTAACTGCCTCTTCTACTCTAATAGTTTCTTTTCTTGCACTTCCATTTGCTTGCTTCCCTATTAACTACAATCTCCAAAAGTTTAAATGCAATATCAATTGCCATCTTCTATCAACTTTATTCCCATCCATCTCTTATCATTTCTCCAAGATTATGCACCAGTGGGAGCCCTGCCTTGCTTTGGTTGAAATGATTATTAAAAAAACCTACCATTTGTCTGGGCATTGAATAATTTTGCCATATCTGGTTTGGTGCTTCTACCATATATCTTGAGATTCTTGACAAAATTCACCTGACATCTCAACATCAATCACTTTCTTATTGATGTGATGTGGCTTCCCACTGTCTTTTTTACACATTTTTTCATAGCAATTGTCCAGATGAGCTTTTCTTCTTACTGCCTTGACTGCATGAACTGAAGCATGTTACTTGATTGGCAACTAAGTTTTACTGTTTTATTATTGAACTATCGAGATGTAAGCATAATTTCTATTCTAATAGTTTTTTTTCTCATCTTTGGAAACCCCTTCCAATTTCTTATTTCCCTGATATTTACAATCTTCAAAAATTTAAATGCAACATCAATTGCCATCTTCTGTCTTCTTGAACTTTGTTCTTTTATTGTCTTTTCCACAATCCTCCCCACTAAAGTTTTCTCATTCTCTTTCACTCCCTGTAACCTCAAGTGTTTTAGTGGCATTATTGCCTTGCTTGGGGTGAAATGATTAAAAATAAGAGATATGCAATGAATGGTTGTAGATAATGGAAGCAAAACTCACATGCTGTTATTTTCTGCAAATGTTCTGTTATAGTTTCTGTGAACAACACTTACATGCAATTATTACATGAAATTATTACATGCAATTATTACATGAAATTATTACATGAAATTATTACATGCAATTATTACATGCAATTATTACATGAAATTATTACATGCAATTATTACATGCAAATTATTACATGAAATTATTACATGAAATTATTACATGCAATTATTACATGAAATTATTACATGAAATTATTACATGAAATTATTAGTGCCTGTTCATCTACAAACTGATACTGGCAGAATACTTATAACTTATTTAATCAGCATTCAAACATAACTAATATTGTTGGCATTGAATTTACAAACATCTACAAATATGTATCAGGATGTTCAGCTGCCTCGACCTATGACTAAGCACAGTCCAAAGGTATTTTAATGCTTTTTTATACAGACAAAAATATCTGAATTCCACAGCACTGAAATGGCTAATCAAAAATCATTCAGTTGTGATCCTAATAACTGATATAAAAAGATTTCAGTTTGACTATTAATGGCAGCTCTCTTCCACAAACACAGTCATCATTGGCAAACTATTCAGGGGGTCAGCATCTTTCATGTTGTAAACAGCTGTACTTGAGTTCATCATATTGGTTTAGTGCAAACTCCCTCACAAGTACCATTCAAGTTGCTATAACACATTAACTTTATTTTTAAATTATTTATAAGTAGCAACAGTAAAACTACTTGTTATTATAATTAGCTTATCCTTTTTCAGCTTGGGAATATTCTGAGTATAAAAAAGTATAAAATATTAATCAATTGCTGTCAACAGGTGGAATTAAAATTATGGAAGCATCAAAATCCCGTCATTTAAAATGTTCAGCAGTTCTGGTTCATAAAGAAAGAATTTTGTAGGAAACAAGAATAACCACAGCCATTTAAGGTATAATAAACAGTTTCTATATTTCAGAATCATTTCTTTCTTTCTTTTTAGCAATTCCCTCCAAGCAAGTCAATAATGCCACTAAGATGCAAGTGCTACTGGTAGTGTATCAGAAGAGTTTAGAAGGAACTGGAAACCCAATCTTAAAGTAAAACGATAATGCTATTGAAATGCAAGGGACTACTGGGAATGAAAGAGAATTAGAAGAATTTAGAAGGAACTGGAAACCCAATGCTAAACAAGAAACAAGGGATGGACCTCTACTCCTGTTTAAAAGACCGGAGAGTAGTGTGAACCATATGATAGGTGAACCTGTCACCTCCTTTTAAGGGAAAAAATAAATAGTAAATAATATTACTATTAAGTTCAGGTGGGGATGTTAGACATATAGAATTGAAGTAGACTTTAAAAGGAACTAGAAACTCAATCCTAAACAGGAAACAAGGGGATAAACTTTTACTCATGTTCAAAAGAGTGTGAACCAGATGAAAGACAAACAAATTTACTTCTATTAATTAACAGATTTAATCTATCCGTATTCTTGTAAATCTGCTCACAAACATGTTTATTCCTAATATTTTTAGTGTTTTTTTTTATATTTTGAGCTTAAGTAATTTCATTATTACACATATTTTCTTTTTCTTAAAATTAACAGCCACACCACACAAGGTGATACTACTGCAGTTTCAGTAGCAAGTAGGTTTTTTATTTGCTGAATCCACACCCAACTAATTTATCATTTTAACAAATTTATTCACTATTTTGTTACTTTTTATTATAATATTTTTAGTAATCTATTTTACCACTTCACTTATTTTGAGATTCTCAGATTATTTTCATTATTAGACCATATATATATATATATATATATATATATATATATATATATATATATATATATATATATAATTAGCTTTTGACTTTTATATATTTATATACAATTAACTTTTGACTTTTCACCATAATGTTTTTAACTGTTTTCTTCTTAGTCTGGTTAGTCTGCTGATAAAAATTCATTCATTATTACCATATATACTCCTGTATAAGCTAACTTCATGTAGAATGTGACTCCTGAATTTCTTGTGAAAAATCTGATTTTTTTCTTATAGCTCATGTATAATGTGATCCCAGCTTCTGAACACTACTCACAGGCCTATTGTAGTCAAAGATTGCAATACTGAGCCCTGTATTGTTAGGGTTAACCAAAGGTATCATGAGAATGTTGGCCATCTGGGTAGGTTACGCTCACTGAAAATGCATGAATTTTAAACCCTCCAGGAAAAATTTACCTGTGCAACCAGTCACTGAAAATGCTTGATTTTTAATCTATTCAAAAAAAAAAAAAATTACTTGTGTATAGTGCAACCCCTGAAGGATTTTCTGAAGTAACATTTTCTAATGAGTGAATTTTTCAACAAAATCAATGTTTTTTTTGGTGCTGGTATAGTATGTGATCTACATGCTTCTTTCTGGTATAGCTGGTGATCTACATAAAAAGCATACTATACCAGCACCATTTTTTTAAGTATTTGTCATTAAAATAAGGCTATTTTAGTGATAGAATAATTTAGTGATTGATAAACCAATGAGTTAAAGTAGCTAATGTTGGGCTTAGAATATGCTCTAATACTTATTTCATATGGTCTCAAAATTTCCCTGTAATTGGTCAAATTTCAAAATTTTTCTGGAGGCTTGCAGCACCCGATTCCACAGTTCTATTGGCTTATTTAGCTCACTAGAATCTATTCAAAGCCTACATTTTGGCAGTTGGATCCTTGAATCTGTTGTTGCTGGTTGGTAAGGGGCCTCTATATCTGGCCAAGCTTTAGGTCACCCCAAAAATGTAGGTTCCTCACTGTGTGTGTGTGTGTGTGTGTGTGTGTGTGTAACTCAAAATTCCCCTGTAATTCACATAAAATTTCAAAATTTCCTTGGGAGCTTGCAGCACCCGACCCCTATCTGTATGGGCTCTTTGAGCTTGTCAAAATCTATTCATAGCTTACATTGTGGCAGTTGAATCTTTAAATCTATTTTTGCTGGTTGCCTCCTAATCTGTTCAGGTTTCAGGGCACCCAAAATGTAGGTCCAACACTGCCTATAGTCGTAAGAATTTAAAAGAGTTCCCAAAAAGTAGGAGATATTTAAACAAAGAAGAATTTCTTTAACAAGTAATAGTGAGCCTTTTAAAGAATATAAATTTTAGTCTTAGGTGCTTACAAATGTGTTTGTGAAAACTACAAATGATTTTGAATAAATTGACATCGCAGAGAAAACAAAGATTGTGTTATGTTTACAGCATTATTGTGTGATAATAGAATTTTCAAATTGCCTCCATGTGAAAAATTTGAATTTTCCAACAAGTTTTTTTGTATCTATAAAAATTTTATAAATGGAGCATTTGTAAAGGAGCCACTGTGTTAAACTGTTTATAAATTGCACTGCAGAACTGGTTAATTGGGCACAAATTTCTATATTCTATATTGTACCCCTAATTAATATCACAATATTAAACTCAGTGTCAGCACAAATAAACTAGCATAGTACCTATAAAAAAATGATGATATTAGGTATGGATTGGTACTTTTGCCAAACATCAGATTAGTATCTATGCATTGTGAACTCTGATAAGAAAGAAGGGTATGCACTCCGGTATTTCTGCCTAGAATTATTGTAGTGTCTGTGCACAGTTATGAAATGTATATATAGATGAGGGGATGCTGAAAATTTCTTGGCCTAACCCCAAAAAGGATTAAAACACTTTTGTGTTCAGTCAAATTTTGTAAAGTAGGTTAGCACCTCCTCTCCTGCATGATGTCCACCCCCTGCCACTCCTTAATCAAGCTTGGTCTCCTTGGCTGATTGTGGAGTTGATCACTTTGGCCCAAATCTTGTCTCGATATCATGGTGTGTTAATTGGTTGCAAGACTGGCTTGGTCTGATTAGTTGACTGGAATCGATGACTTGGTTTGGTCCAGTTAGAGTAAAGTTACATGAAAGAAAAATAAAGAAAATTGGATAAAGAAAAAGAATATTTATATACAATTCCTGGATACATAGTTGATAGTGCAGTTATTGATGGCTTCAACCCTTCCTGATTATTGTGACACAGTATTTGTTGTCATGGTTTTGAAAGAGACTTCTGGAACAAGGCTTTAAGTCAATGGTTTTTCTTCAGAGCAGGAATCACATCAGATCAGGTGAAGCAGTGGTTCTCGTCTCTCCGTTTAGTCTCAGCTACACAGGGTCTCTCATTTACTCAATGTTCTATCTTTTTTTTATGAACCTTTGTGCAAGGGATGGGGTGGGGCATGATGTGACTTGGGAATGTCAGTGTTCACTAAACAACCAATCAGAGTTCTCCCTGCAAATGTCCAAATATGGTGGCACCCTCCTCCCTCCTTGGAATTCTACCTGGGCCTTCATCTTCTTTTGGTCACCTGATCAAACCCATCTCCTTCTTGGTTTGTGTGAGTGCCTCTCACCATTACTGCCTAAGGAGTGTGGAGCATCCTCCACCTTCCCTGAAATTCTACCTGGGCCTTTTCCTCTTTGGTCACCTGATCAAACCTGTCCACCAAGGGCTAGGTGTGATCAAGCCCAAATGACCAAATTTTAATTATCCCTTAAAATTCATTCTTATTGTGCTTTTGTGTGTGGTCATTTTTGCAACTGGAATTTTCTCCTTTTCCCTTCTTCTTATTAACCCATTGGGCAACAAGTGACAAAATGGGACAATCTCTTGATCTGGGACATTTTATCATGTTTCAGCAAACAAAAAATTTAATTACCACTCTATTCCTATTTTCTTTTGGAAACCTCTCTGCTTTAAAAAGTTAATCCTTATCAATCAACTGAATTCATGGCCAGGGGTCTGTCTTCCTCTCCATCACTCAGTGGTCATAAAAATATTATCTATTTCTTTCAGGGAGGTCCCTGGATCCCCCAAAACATGCCATCACTTAATCTCAGTCCTGACCAAAACCATATGGTCTCTTGATTTAACTCTCTAGCAGATGAAAAATTTGATTACCATTCTCTTTCTATTTTTCTTTGTTTGGTCAGTCTATCAAAAATTAGTGTTTTTCTGTCTTCTAGTTTTTTTTTTCAATTTACCAACACCTTTCCAATAGTGTCACATATGTATATATGTATGTTTATGTGTGAGAGTGAATGCATCTCTCTCTCTCTCTCTCTCTCTCTATATATATATATATATATATATATATATATATAAATATGTTTAAATATTTGGGGATTATTTACCCATTAACAACCTGTTTCACATTGTTCAATTTTCAAAATTAGTTCCCAAGCTTGATTTTTTCATGTTTTTCTAAAGTATCAGTGTGCCAACAACTTGAAATAATTTCATTCTTTTTGATCAATTGACTGATTTGTTTTTTACAGTTTATCAACCTTTTGCAGATTATTTAAAGCTTGAAAATACTTTTAGACTGTAAGAATATTTTTGGAGATAATGATTTATGGATACAAGTCCTACTAATTAACCCATAGCTGTAGTGAGAGGAGGGGGTAGATTTTTATTTTTGCCAAGGGTATTTGAAAATAGGTGAATATAACAAACACTGCACTCAGATTTTGAATTCCAAGTTGTTATTTATTACATGACCTGCTCATCCAAGCTTACCTGGTATTTCCAAGCAGTCACCTATGCAGATCATAACCAGGCTTCATGTTGCTTAACTATGATGATGATATGAGAATCCTTGGCCTTTAAATTTATTAATCTATTCACATCCTTGAATTCACATTCTATGATTTTCGGTTTCTTCTCCATCCGTAGATTGCAATTTCCTTTTGAAAAATGGCAATAAAATTATGTATCAGCCTTTTGACTAAATTGAAGCATGAAAAGAAAGATTTTAAAGTTGGAGTTTTCTGATATGCCTGTGTCCTTTTTCTATGAGATGAGGAATAAACAAAGAAATGGGACTTACTCTTCCAAGGAATCTTGCTGTTGGTTAGAATTCTCCTTGCGAAAATTATATTCTTTGATTAAACCCAGATCACTGTTTAATCCCTCAATGTGTAAATTTATTTAGAAAATAAACTTCAACCCTAATCCACATCTTTCTTATCAGCTGTTGAATTAAAATGCTAAAAGCACGCATCTGATGTCATCACTGCTATAGAATGATTGGTTGAAGTGTGCAGTAACAGGGATATTGTTGTCTTTGATGAGTTTTTTTTATGGTTATTGAACTGAAGATGGAATTCTCTGTCTGTTCCTCAATCATAATTTTCTTTTTTACATTTGTGGCAAAAAAGTAAATATATAAGATTTGAACTTTCACAAGACAGAACTGGTGATTTGAATATTGTGTGAGTGCTGGGTGGGGGAATCACTAGTACATCTGAATAATAACGACATCTACACTACACTATACACCAAACCCACAGATGATCATTGCTACCTAAATTTCAATAGTTGCCACCCCACCAACCTAAAAAGTCAATAATCTACAGTCAATATTTACGCATGAAATGTATCTGTTCATTAGTAAATACAGTTATCATAATGTCTACTAAAGTTACACACACACACACACACACACACACACTTATGAATGTACATTATCTTTTGATGCATGCATCAACAAGCTAGAATTATTATACACTTACATACATGAAGTGATATATATGGTTTTTTAGTAAGACTTGGAATTTCTTGAAATTTCAAAAGGATGCATCATTTCCCTTTGAATTCAGATCATCATAAATTTTGCTAATGTTTGTTTAACAAGTCATATCCACATATCTCAATAATCAATGAAAATCAAACAACACAAAAATATCAATTTCTTCCTTTTTTTATATCTCATTCACTGATGAAGCTTTAGTAAAAGTGAAATGTTAGATTGATAAATGTTTCCTGTTTGTTTTTTAAATTATATATATTATATATATATATATTAGAAAGAGATAGATACATATTGTATTTTATATATGTAAAGACTCATGGTGCCTTACTGTGAGGTAAATTGTTAACAAGCTAATTTAACCGATCAATGCTACTGTATAGGTAAGGAGTAGTGATTCATACTGAGTCTCAAGCACTTATGACCTTGTGTCACCATAAGCTCAGAGAATACCTCCTTCATAGGTCTATCATAATTTCCAAACTTCAAACTGAGATAGATTTTACTTTTTATTATCAGATTTTTTTGTATAATTCTTAATTTTGTGTTGATAAAGCATTGCTTTCTGATGAGAAAAAATACTGTTCAAGCAAAGCAATGGCTCGATAAGTGTTATTTGGATTCTTCTCCTTTGGAAACAATGGTTAAGAGGTAGTATACTGACTTTAAATGCAGTTGTACAGACACAAATGATGCTGAATGCTCAAGTCACCCAAAATTGACATTTGTCCTGGAAAATACCAAAAATAATTTACAAACTCGTTTTGGCCAATCGTAAATTAAAGTTGCATGAAATAGCAGTGGAGTTGAACATATCAGAAGGCAGTGTATTTAGCATTTTGCATGAACATTTGTCAATGAGAAAGCTGTGTTCAAAGTGGGAGCTGCGTTTGCTCACAGTCAATCAAAAACGACAACGTGTCAACGATTCAGAGAGTTGTTTGCAAATGTTTCAACACAACAAGAAGGAGTTTTTGTGTAAATATGTGACAATGGATGAAACATGAATCCACCACTTCTGGAGTCAAATCGGCTGTCAGCTGAGTGGACAGCAGCAGGTGAAAGCCATCTGAAGCGACCAAAAATGCAGACATCAGGAGGTAAGATTTTGGTTTCCGTATTTTGGAATGTGCAAGGTATTTTGTTCATCGGTTATCTTGAGAAGGGAAGAACTATTAATAGCAAATATTATATAGCATTGTTGATGCATTTGAAGGAAAAAATCACCTAAATTCAACCACAAATGAAGAAAAAAGTGATCTTTCACCAAGACAACACACCATATCACAAGTTGATCACAACAATGGCAAAACTATGCAAACTGCACTTTGAATTGCTTCTGCATCCACCCTATTCTCCAGATCTGCCCCCCTTCCCCCAGTGACTACTGGCTGCTTGCAGGCCTCAAAAGAATACTCTAGAGAAAGAGATTTGGCTCCAAGGAAGAAGTTATATTGGAAACTGAGACATATTTTGAGGCCAAAGACAAATTGTTCTACAAAAATGTATAGAATAGTGTGAGAAGCATTGGAATCAGTGTATCACTCTAGAAGGAGACTATGTTGATAAATGAAGTTGAATTTTATTAGTTTGATTAGTTAGGCTCAGGTTTTATTGAGTGATGTGTTAGCACTAGAAGCATCCTGTCACAACTGTGACATATGACAATCATACACGTGTGCATTAGATACACTAATAACTACTAAAATTAGTAGTTACTGATAATAAAAATGACTTGAAAATTAATATTTTCTACTGTAATCAGGATGATTAAATTTATGCAGTATGCTAAAGCAAAGGGAAACTCAACACGATGCAAAGTTTTAATCTGCCAAATCAAAATGGTAGTTTTATGTACAAGTCCTGTGATCAATTATGGTCATTGGGTGTTACATGTACTGCAGATGTAACAAAATCAGCTGTGTCTAGAGTAAGGTAACTTGATGGAACCCATCCTAATTCAGACTGGTTCTGATTTCAAATTTCTCCTTCTACTGGGTTGGTTACCACCCAAGGCTAGAGAGCATAGTCTGTCCTACTAGTAAAAACCATAGGTTGAATAGATGGATTCATACCTTGAGTGAGTATAATAAACTTAGTTGGAATTTGAACTTGGCTAATTAATTTATTTTTCAAATTCACAAATCCATTAACCACACACCCAGGCTTACTGGAAGAAAAAGAAAGACAGAAATTTTGTTAGAGAATAAAAGTAAAGCATTTTATTTCAAAGATTTTATAACTGTTAAAATGTCAACATGTCAGGTATATAAACTTGAGTGCCAAATTACTTTTGAATACATGCACATTATTTATACCAGAACAACTAAATTTTAAAATAATGAGCTCAAATTCCAGGAAGTATCCCTACCATGCAATACCTATTATCTGGAATTAATCCATAGTGCAAAGGAGAAATCCTATGGTGGTTTGAGGAAATTTTATCATTAGTCCAAAGTGTATGTTTGGCTTCCACTTTAAACCTAACTTTGTGCCCTAATTCTGCTCATCCTATTCATCATTTTACTCTTGTCTCTCATAAGAATCAATCACAACTCATCATGGTACAGAACTAGAAACCTACAACTAGATAACATTTTTAATTAGACATAATCATATGATAATAATTAATTCATCCTATTTTCCCCCAACTAATCCGTGCAGCATTTAAAATGATGAAACCTCTGCAACAAGATGTAACTAAAATTGAAATTAATTTTTAATTTTCTTATTGCCCAGCAAATTGCCAACAGCCATTCATCATGGAAGGAAAGCATTTCTCACAAGACATGTTTTATGTATTGAATTATTAATGCAATGATACAAATGTCTCATGCATGCCAAATAAGTGTTTAATAATTCCCTCAGGCAATTGGCTCTCAGTTGCCCAGGCTTCTTAATTGATGGCTATGGTTCTATCCTCTCGACTCCTTGCTACACGCTATATAACTCCTCCTACTCCTCCCCAATTAAATGCAAAAATATTACCATTGTCAGTAGAATATCTACACGATAAATCAGACAGCACTAGAAGCAAGCCAGAAATAGAAGGCAGGAATATTTTTCTATTTATTTGCTAATTCAGATCTTGTTACATTCATTATCTTACTCCATATTTTAAAGTTGATGAATGTAATTACATGAATATAATTTATTTTTTAATTCTATACACATGTTATAATTACTGTATTTATGAGTGCATGAGTCAAAGTATTAATAAATGTACCCAAATTTATTTAAAGGTAAAAAGGGATTTTTAACTCAGAGACAAAAAATATAATTTAAGAATAAAAAGGTTGAACACAATTATCATGGTTGCCATGATTGAAAAACAAATCCCATTGGATCTTATAACAATAAAAAATATATTTATTATACAAATTATACTATTTCATGTCTAAATCTGCTAAATTTGTTTTATTTTTCATTGAATAATAATAATCTGTAATAAATATATTTATTCCTAGCTTTAGGATGTTCTATACTTTTTGACAATTTATAAAATGGTAGCAATAAACCAAATTGATGGGTCACATATACAATTAAACAGAGCTTATAATTTGGGGAATAATTTAATATCAACGATTAATTTAATACTAATAAAAAATGTCGCTATTGAAGTCAACACTTTTGACTTTTACATTCGTATATGTGTGTATACACTTGAGAGGGATCAATAAGTTTGTAGCCTAATGCAGCTGGTTTTAGATTTTCACTGCATCATGTTTGATATATGTGATGGCGAAATGTTGGTTTTTAAGTTCTTTGATAAAGAAGGGGATTATGTTGAAAAATAAATATTTGTCATACAAAATAAATGCATTATTTTTTTTATCATTAAACTTATTAATGTACCTATTTGCACAGATACCCAAGTAAGATAAATATTTTTAGCAATGGTTATGAAAATATATATTCTCTGGAGTCAGTGATTAATAAATACACTTTATGCACTTATTTTCTACTAGTTAGCATTATATGCACTTTAATTAAAATGGTAAAAAGATATGGAAATATTTTTTCCTTGTTAAAATATAAAATTAACTAGTATGTGGGATGATTTCTATGTTGTTCTTAGATGTAGTCCTCATGTTTCAAATCCTGTAACTTGTATAGAAGACTCCTAATTTCTAAAACCATGACTTCATCTTTCAGTCCCACAATTCTTAAACTGGTGAAGTCAGATCTTCTTTTCTGATAAATACCAAGGCAGCAATAATAGTTGCTCTCTTTTTTGGATGCCCTTAAATGTCTGGGGCCACATGTGCACTACTCTTGATGTATCAGCATGAATTTCTCGATCCATTTATTTCCAGCAACAAGGAATATTTTTCTTTCTTGATTATGATTGAATGATCACTTGCAACATGTGTTTAAAATGAAACTTCATTAAACCAGCCTGAAGAAAAACAAATTTCAGTAGAATTGTTACTAATATAGGATACAAATCCTATATTTTACAGCAAATAGCTGAAGCACAAAAAAGTAGAAAACACTCACACATAAAACCAGATCAGAATCACTGATATTAAAAATTATTACTAAAAAAAAGTAAGATTTAAAAAAATTTTTTTTTAATCATTTCACCCCAAGCAAGGCAGTTTTACTGCCACTGTTGCACAGGGGGTTATATAGGAGAAAATGATGAGAAAGTGGGTTAGTTATAGTGGATGTCAGGAAGGGGGTAATAGACGGATGAGAATACCGGTGTAATGGGGGTGGAGTGGGTGGAGAAAAGAGCAGTTAAATATTTTCTTGTTCCATTTGTTGTTGTGTTTTCATAGTTATGTACCCTTTTTTCCACTGTTTATTTGGGCAAGATTTAATTAGCAAACTTTTCATGTTCTATTGAACCAAATTTTTGTAATAGGAGTCGTACTTTCTTTTTATCAGACCAGTTGGCACAATCTTTTTTGAAAATTTTCTGGTATCTTCTGAAATATGCCTCAAAGGTAACATCATCTTTGGGTTTGTATATAAATTCTATTGAATTTATAACCGTTTCCTGCAAAAAAATGTTTGCCTTATCAGCTTTCTCTTCTTTTCTAGTGACAAGTTCAAATAATTTCGAAAATCATTCTTCTTGACTCTGAGGGTGTAGATTGAACCTTTCTTGTTCACTTTTCCTTTGTATTTCCTGCTGTTTGAAAAATTCCAACATACAAGTCTTAAAGTCTTCCATTTTTCTCAAAATAAAACGTCAGTAAAAAAAAAAGTTTTTACTTTTTTTTCTGTTTTGTAAACAATAATTTGCTTTTTTTTCCCCCTAAATCCTCCGTTAGCAGACTGCTGGTAATATAATTACTACACAGACAGTTTTTTTTCTCATTCCTTTGTCAGCAAACTTGGAGTTACTGCCCCTGCAGTGATTTTTTTTTTTTTCCAGTACTCGAATCTTAATTTGGTAGAACTGTTCGACAGACCTAATGCCTTATTCAGAGTCTTTCTTCAAATTTTTAATATTCTGATCTGTTCGGCAAATCTGTTGTTATTTTTTCCCCGAATCCTTATTCACATACTTGGATAGTCAAACTGTAATAGCGAATATTTCTTTTTTGACTTCTTATCACTCATTGTCCAACTTCATTAGTTCTTCTTTGAAAAACTAGTTGTCAATCTGTTGTCCACCAGCCTGTTTTCTTACTACATGCTATAATTGGGTTCTTTTTTTTTTGCGTGTGTGTGATCGACTCAAATTTCTTGTTGCCAGTCTGTTGTATCGTCGAGTAGTAAAACAATACACAGATGTTGAAATAATACCTTTATTAGGTAAATACAATATAATAGTCTGTATGAGATTGCAACAATATGGGTGGTTGAGTTAGCAAGTAATCACGGTTGTTAACAGTAGCCTTCTGCTCACACTAACTCCCAAGCTCAACCGACTCACTCTTTATAAGTTTACCTGGTCACGTGCTCGAGCCACATCACAATACTTCCATGCTGTGTTGCATTTTCCTTCAAGAACATTTCAAATTCATCTGTTTTCAAGCTCTGATGTATGTCAGATTATTTCTTTTAATTGACCTCAAAATCTTCTTTTTACAAACCATTCTCAAAACGTGCTTGCACCTTCTGCTTCATTGATTCACTCTCCAGCTTATGCTGCACCTTTTTAAATATTAAACAAGGTTGATGTACAGTTCATACTTTACACAAGAAATAATCATGAAACAATGCATTCTTTCAGTTATAACAAATTAGTATATTGTGTTATCTCTCTTCCACCTGTTCCTTCTTTGTACAGTATCTTCTTGCTGACTTAACCTTTAAGAATCAGTTTTGACTGTTTTAAGATGATATTGAATATCTGTTGCTGCTAATCCACTCTAATCATCATGATTGTCTTCTTCTCCTTACTAATCCACTCTAATTAATGCAAATCTCTTCTAATCACCATTAATCCCCTGTAATTACCATTATTTGGCTTTAATCACTATCATTTAAACACACTGAAAGGTGAAATGAGAATTTTTTATTTCTATTCTACTAGTGTTCAGTTCCCATAGGTTTACAGTCATCATGAAAAGTAAAGTGAACTGATCCACTGTAAGATTTCTTGACTCAGGATTGAAATGTTATAAGCTGACTCAACATTTTGAAAATAATGGTGGTTTTGCCTAAAACCTTGAAAGACTGACAATGCAAAGTTTTGAGACATAAACCAACAATGAAAGAAATTATCCATCTTAATTTTTCAACTAATTCTTTCAATAAATTGTAAAGTTTTTTTTTATCTTTATCAATGACAATTTAAAGATTTTGAAAGTAGAATAAATAACATTTTCCTTCAAGAGCATCTCAAATTCATCTATTTTTAAGCTCTGATGTATATCAGATTATTTCATTAGATTCAAATTAATTGGCAATTAGCCAATATTTTGTCAATCATTCCAATAAACAATTTAATAAATAAATAATGTTTATTGTTTCTGTTATGAATTCTCTAGAAGAAAGTTAATGTCTTTAGATTTTAGTAAAATTCTAATCATCTCTCTTTCCAAAGAATTGTTGATAGCCAAAATAACAGTGATGTCAAGGGAAAACTTATCCTTTTGACACACTGTTTGTTTTGGGAATGAAAATTAAAGATTACCAGCACATTGTAATTTTGTAGCACTAATTTAGGACTGCTTTCTTGAAGACCTATTCATAATGTTTGGAGATTAATGAGAAAAAACATTGGAATATTAACAAAATCATCCATCTCATTTTTTTAAATGCTGAATATTTACAAACATTTTCTGGAATTACTTTCAACTTTCATATTTTACAGTTTTTTGAAGGACAAAGTTTTGACAGCATTTTAAAGGTTGTACATATTCACAAGATGTTGTAATGAAATAAGCTCAAAAATTTCAGTTCATCTATGAAGGCTAAAATATATATTCATATTACAGAGAGAAAATTCCAATAACTTCAGTAGTATTCTATAAATTCTAAGAATAAACCAGACAGGAAAAAAAGAGAAGTCGACACAGATGATTCGATGTGTGCCAAATAAATAAAGAAAAAGAATTAATAAAAAAAAAGTTGCTTTTGTTCTGTCTCACAGTCTTTCGTTTACTGGGGTCTATTTCTTCCAATCAACATGTTCTTTCTCTCCAAGACAATAACTTTGTTATAAAAACCAAGAGAGGAACATGCTAGATTAGCAACAAGAGACAAACAAAGAAATGAAAATGAAGTTATAACAATAAATTGTAAATGTCTTGAGGCTGCTGTATATTTTTTAAATCTCAAATAAAACTCATTAGTTTCAAACATGAATCAAATTTTTCTGTTGAATAACAGACGATTAAAAACTGTGTTCAACTTTTGTAAAAATCTTGAAGTCTGGCATGAGATGAGGATATTAGTTTGTATACTTCTATAGAATTCAGAAATGATATTCATTGTTTATGTTACTTACATTGTTTGGACTATTGTCTTAATTTTTATTGTCATATTCACAACATTTTGGCTGCTGTATACTCCGGCCTTCTTTACAGGATATACGTTGGAATTTTGAATCGAACCCTTTATTTTGTGCACCAAGGTAGATTGTTCTACTTCCACATGCCGTGCCTTTTCTAGATATCTCAATTTCAGTTTAGTAACTCAACTCTCCAAGTTTTTGTTAACCTCTGCTGTGGCTAGGTATTGAACTCACAATTCTTTTGGTCAAGTCACTGGATTACTTTAACACTTTATTCACTGGGTTTTAAAAGAATATATAAGTGTTGGTTAAAGTAATGTGTGTGTGTGTGTGTGTGTGTGTGCTTGCTCTGAGAGATAAATTTGGGTATATTTTTTCTTTCTAGTTCTTCTAGCCAAATGTGTAATTGAATTACCTTGTTTTTCAATTTGGGAAGCTGAATGCAATTTGGCTTTAACATAATTGATGAATCCAGTTGATAAACGAAGCTGATTATCTGCTCAAACGAAACACCTGCAATTCTCAACATGAGCATTTGCTTTTATCATGCCTTTTCATAATCAGAAGCCATATTCCCATGAATCTTTGTCAGTTTTAGTTTTCAGTTAATCCTACAATTCTCACTTGATCTAGAAATGTTTCAGTCTTTATTACTGTATTTTTCCAGAAATTATTGCTCTATCAAAATTCATAATCCCTATGATCACCAACCTCATAGAAGAAAAATAAATTAAAATGTGTTGTTATTAGGAATTACCTCTATTTAGAAATGTAAAACTCAACAAGGCAAAGTTGAAAATATATGCGTTGAGAACAGGAATTCAAATCTACCTTTCATTCTTGGATTCTCCAAATTCTTCAACAATCTGTAAAGGAGGTTTCAAGGTACCAATATTCTTGCTGTCTTGTTATCTAAGTCTCATCAGACTAGTTTCATATATAATGAAAACTATTTATGCAAATGAGATGATTTCTTTTATAAAACAAGAAAAACAAAGGAAAAATGTTAACATCCCACTCAAAACAAAATTAAATAACCTCCTGTTTTGTATTTAAACTAATTCTTATATTACATGTAAAATTTGAAGATATATTTTTGTATATATTTTTAAGTTTATGGAATCCAATTAGTGTAAAACATTGGAAAGAGGATCAAACAATTTGGAATACGATATTCAGGTGTGTGTGGGGATTTCTTTCAGAATCTGAGAATATTTGTTAAAGAATATAAACAACAACTAGTTGTAAGTATAGTGAACAGGATATTTATTTGACCGAATGCTGTGTGAGACTGGTCTCTAAGGGAATGTAATCCAGAATGCCCCTTGTGGCCTCTCCTCTTCCTCATGTTCCCTTGGCGGTCCCTCTCAGGTTCAAGGGAAGACAACTGGTCTTCCAAACTTGTGGGATAGACTGTGTTAGATGTGAGCACTTCCTCTCTTTTCTTTCTTGTGCTGAGGATATATTTTTTGTTTCGGTAGGCACATCCTGATGCTGTCTGTTGAAAAAAAATCAAAGAAAAAGATTAACAAAATTATATGTCTGGAAGCTCAGCAATTAAACAGAGGATCCTTTGGGTTCAGTTGTGAATCCAAGAATTTTGAAGGAAGGAACCCCCCTTTTAGTTAAGGCATCTGCAATTTGTTTTTCAGTAGGTATCCATAAAATATCTGCAATTTCTCCTCTGTCAACCATTTCTCTGAGGATAGCCATCTCAATTCGAAGTCTTTTATCAAGAATTTGTGTAGTGGAATGCACTGCATCATACAAACAGGAATTGTCTGTTTTGCATGTTATTTTCATTTTGGTCGGATGGTCTTTTAGCTGCAACAAATCTAATATTAATTTTCTGTAATATAAGCAGGCCTCAGTCAGATCAACCATGACCAGGGTTTCTGCACCGAGAGTGCTCTTAACAATTCTTTTTATCCGTTTGGATTGCCAGGCTATGGGCATGTATTGGTTATTGTCATCTACCAAAAAAATTATATAGCCCCCTTGGGATCTACCATCAGTCAGGTTAGCGAAGGATGCATCACTAAATCCTATAATTTGCAGAAGATTAGGGTTACCTAGGTCTGGAATATGAATTTGCGATTTCTCTTGTTTTGCCTTTTTTACAGTTCGATTGATTTGTTTTATGCAGTCAACATTTTCTTATTTGAATATCAAACTTAGTGGCTGACGTCAAAGCTGAGGTCAGGTCTTGTTTGGGTGGCTAGCCAATTAAGCTGGCCTATTAACTGTCTAACCTCGGTGATCTCAGTTGGTGATATTTGATCTTCCAGTCTTCTGCCATTCTGCAGGGGGATATGTTCAAGTTTCTTTACATATTCATCCTGCCCAATCCTGATGTTTTTATCTGATTGTTTTATTTCTAATCCAATGTATTGGAACTTAGTGACTTCTTCAGATTTGACTTTAAAGAGGGTGCGAAGATTGTTAATGACTTGTTTTTCAAAGGCCTCTGATCCAGCAAAACAGAAATCGTCAACATGGGTAGCAATTATGCCATTTAGCTTGTTCTTAAAGTGCCATGTGAAGATGACTTGGTCATACTTTGAAGGTATGGCCCCTAGATTGATCAGTTCCTCCCTAAGTGTTAAGTACCAGGATCAAGAGGCATCTGTTAGGCCATAAACACATTTGGATAATTTCCAGATGTAACCAGGAGGCACATTGGCTTTTTTCTTAGGGGGAAGAAGAAAGATTGGACGATCTAACTGCTTGTTCTGTAAAAATGCAGCTTTGATGTCCATGGACCTGCATATCCAGCCAAATGATGCCATGATTCCTAGGATCATTCGTAGGCTTTCTTTAGAACATGTTGGGGAATCATTTCTAATACTACAGGCGTCCTTATCTTTGGCTTGGAGTAGGGGCAGCTGTTAGCGTAATGGAATTTGCATCCACAAATGGAGCAAGTAGTGATCTGACCATTGAAGTTTTTTTTATTTGAATTTCGGGGGTTACCACGTGTAAAATTCCGTGGTCTCCCTCTGTTGATGTTGCCACTGCCAGAACTGCTACTACTGAACTTATTAAAAGGGAAGGGAGGTCTATTGTTGACAAAATGTCAACCAAAAAGAATGTCGTTTTCCTCTGACTGATGATAGTAGGTTGGGTCCATTTCTTTTTTTATAGAAATATGTTGCTGTGAGGGCTTGGCAGAGGTTGAATTCCCATGCGTAACTTTTTTTAACTGTTGTGCCATATCCGATAGAGTGAGATTTGGAATTGTTGCTCTTATTAATCTCTCTATTTCGAGACCCATGTTGGCAGATTTCAGGGCACGATAGGCCAAAACAGGTTCAGGTAATATTATCTGGAATTCGTCGGTCGAATTGGATTAGATAGTTATTAATGGAGGTGTTTGTGTCTCGATGGTAATTTTCAAAGTTCTCGTAGCAAACAAATGCGGACTGATTTTTGTCTGCGAGGAATAGGGAATCTAGTTTTCTGAGAAGTAATTCCATTCCATCAGAATTCAGTGATGAAATTTCCATTTCCAGAATAGCAGCACGTGCTTGGCCCACAAGGGACAAAAATACTGCTGGCGCTTGCCGTGCAGGTGGAATACTTGTTGCTAACTGTTATAACTGAATCTCCCATTTCCATGAATCGTAAAATTCTGGGTTTAAAGGCGGTGGTTCAAATAGTTTAGAACTCATTCCGTTGCCGTAGACGTTGGTCTCTGCTACCAATGTTAAAGAATATAAACAACAACCAGTTGTAAGTATAGTGAACAGGATATTTATTTGACCGAATGCTGTGTGCGACTGGTCTCTAAGAGAATGTCATCCAGAATGCCTCTTGTGGCCTCCCCTCTTCCTCATGTTCCCCTCGCGGCCCCTCTCAGGTTCAAGGGAAGACAACTGGTCTTCCAAACTTGTGGGATAGACTATGTTAGATGTTAACAATATTGTTTCCTTACTTTAGTTATGATTATTTTTTCTTTTATTAAATAAGGTTTTATCTTTCAACCAAAATAAATACAATTATCTGATATTCCTTATCTGATATTCCTTATCTGATATCTTTCATTAGGAAAAATGGGAGTAAACTGAAAATGCAAATACCATTGATTTATATAGGGAAATTTTTAGAACATTCACCCAGTCAGTTAAGTGCCATATGTGACACACACTTGGGTAATCATGTCTCTTTCAATCCATGACTAACTAGGCAGGAGATTTTCCCCAGTAGGTTGCCATTTCTTACTGTGGTTGACTGGTTGACAATCAAGGCTATACAAGCCAAAAGGTCCTTCTATTTAACCCATAGCTAGAAGGAGAACAGATGGATTAATATCTTTTTCAAGTGCATAAGTGGATGCAACAAATTCAACTGAAATTCAAACTCGGCTCTCCGACTACACATTCCAAGCCAATATCCACTGCATTACCAGACACCAAAATAACATTTTCATCAAGAATGACAGTGCTACAGTTTTTGCCAGAAAGTATGACTTTAATTTGGAAAAGGAATGGAGGTGTAGGACATGTTTACAGGATAGACTGAGTGCCAACAAAGAAACTGATAGAAAAATGCATGTGACTAAGCAGTCTGTTGTATTTTTAGCATCCCACATCAGCTACGACAGAAAACAAACCTTAACTTTTGACATTAAGGCAAACAAATGTAGAAGAAAATTAATTAGGTGGTATATGGGAATACATAAAAAGATTTTCCCATACAAATAGTAATTGTTGTGTGGTTTTATAGACAGCAGGAGAAACTTTTCAAATAAAATATGAATCATCATCCTCAGTCCTATAATCGGGAGTAGTCACAGGGTTGCTGTACAGCTGAGCACCTAACTATTTTTCTCTGCATATCTGCATTGGAAAGCAAGAGGTGTTGATTCATGTGTAATATGTCTTGGTAAAATAGACCTGGTGGACCTCATCCCGCTCCAGTCAGTGTCCTCTAACAAACTCATGACCTTTGATTCTATCATAGGATCCTTATACACTGGTTGTTGACCACCAATCTACCCCATTGTACCAGATGGTTATTGACCTTACAAAAAGGTTTGTCAACTATTTGACAGGTTTTCTTTTTAATCTTGTTGGGTGGCTAGTCATCCTCTCACTAAAAAAGCCTAGTGAGGACCCATTTTACTTGCCAATGACCCAACTATGCTGCATAGAAACTATGGTTTAGATGGTACCAATAGTGTCATGAAATGTGAATCATCACATAATTCATTTTTTAAAATTAACTGAGATATTTTCTTGGATTCCTGAAGAGTTCTTAAAAATAATATCAGCACATTCATAAAAAACCATTACAAGAATCTTTCCAACATCTGTTGTCACGAATCTGCAGTACAATTTACAACATCAGTTTTTCATTGATGTCACACAATTACCTGGTCATATCTACTTTCATAATACATAAATTCTACAGTGGAAATAAACAAGTGAAAAAAAGAAACAAACATCTGACTAAAATATATGATCTCAATGGACTTTGACAGAATTTCATTTTTTCCAATTTTCCTAATTTTATCAGTAAAATTTAAGGTTCTTTTTTAAAATAAATCTTCAAATTTACCTGAATCTTGATGCTTGTATCCAACCTTACAACAATTCATAAGCAATGGTTCACCTGATTAGTAGTGGTAATGTTATGAAATATATAATAATAAGGACATGAGAAAGCATTCACAGTCCCTATAATTTAATAAAATGACAAACAAATCTTTTGTTGGAAAGGCTTCTTGGTTGGCCAAGGAACATTTGGAAACCTCTTTATAATACTTATTGACTTATAGACAGTCTTTATCACATATACTAGGAATAATGCCTTCAAAGAATACTGTCAAACCTTTTACTTTTCTGCCCCAAATGCTTATAATGTACCCATATATATATATTATTATTATTATTTTTACAATGTCATGTGATCTCAGCTGCATGATTCCTCTAATTACATCAAAACGAGATCAACTGTATTTGTTCTCTGGCAATCCATGTTCAAACTCAAA
The DNA here is from genome assembly GCA_037127315.1 of Ascarosepion bandense. Classification (NCBI taxonomy): domain Eukaryota; kingdom Metazoa; phylum Mollusca; class Cephalopoda; order Sepiida; family Sepiidae; genus Ascarosepion; species Ascarosepion bandense. Next base: position 1,094,454 of record JBBBDQ010001708.1, read on the forward strand.
TGTTAGCAGCAACACATTCATATACAACACCTCCCCCTTTGAGATGACTTTCTCTGGAGTCTGTTCAGTTTTGGTTTAATATTTTAAAATTTTGTTGCTGTTCTTTTTCTCTTACCATAAAACCTTGATTCAATAATTCCTGATGGCATGAGTACGTGTCATACAATATTTCCATAGGTACCGCTTTTTGGAAACTTTTTAAATTAGAAATGATTCCCAAATTAACTCTCCAGAAAATAGCGAAAGAGTGTCAGCGTATTGTAAATCTAAAACTTGATACCGCAAGAATTGAGGAAAGCGACATTTCACAAGCACCCGACCTTCTAAGAAAAAAGACTATGGATGTTGTTCAACTCCTAACAGAACATTAAAAAAGATGATAACCCTCCCTCCTACCTAATGCTTGCCATGATTGTAGAGGTAAGTATTTAAAAAGTAATCGTTTTTTAAGAACAAGAAATGCTACAAATGTGGGAGGGTAGAACACAAAAATATTTATTGCAAAAGCAAAAAATGGAAGAAAAATAAAACATATGTGAACATGATAAATACATGATGTAAAGTCAAAAACATAAAGAAAAAATTAACAAGACTTTGAATGTGTCTTTAACTGAGTTTAGAAACATTGAGATAGAGAAAAAAGTATGGAAGTAAATACAGAATGAAAATTGTGAGTGTATCCATGGAAACGCTTGGCTGTCATTACTCACAACCTTTTGCCAACTTTTGTAGACACACCTGAGCTAAATGTAATGTCTTGTAATTCTTTGTAGCTGTAAATCAGTAGAGGTTTAAAATCTTTGTTTTATTTCCTTTGCATTGGCTGAAGAGTATTATAGGAATGATGAACTGGTTATGAAGCACTAAATGTTTGTTTTGTCTTTTCTCCAGTTTTGAGTATAACTCTCATAGGCAAAATGAGATGCATGAAATGGAAGTAAAAACCATACGACAACCTTCAGGACATATATACTGTACATATTCTTGTAAAGTCACATATACTAGTAATAACACCTTGAAGAATACTGTCAGACTTTTCCTTTTCTCACAGGAATGCTTATGTACCCACATATATATTATTTATACAATGTCATGTGATCCCAGCAGCACATTTCCTCTAATTACATCAAAACAAGGTTGACTATGTTTATTCTCTGGGGTTCCATGTTCAAAGTCAAATGTTGGCAGCGGCACTTTATTCATATATGACACTTCATAATATATCTGACTCATAGACACTGTTTATAATATAGCATACTTATATACAGTCTTTATAATATATCTGACTCATATACAGTCTTTATAATATAACATACTTATATACAGTCTTTATAATATAGCATACTTATATACAGTCTTTATAATATAGCATACTTATATACAGTCTTTATAATGTAGCATACTTATAGACAATCTTTATAATATATCTAACTCATAGACAGTCTTTATAATATAGCATATTTATATACAGTCTTTATAATATATCTGACTCATAGACAGTCTTTATAATATAGCATACTTATATACAGTCTTTATAATATATCTGACTCATAGACAGTCTTTATAATATAGCATACTTATATACAGTCTTTATAATATATCTGACTCATATACAGTCTTTATAATATAGCATACTTATAAACAGTCTTTATAATATAGCATACTTATATACAGTCTTTATAATATAGCCGACTCATAGACAGTCTTTAGATGTATAAATGTGGTAAGCTTTGGAGTACAAGTCTGCATTTGATATGTTCTAATGTAATTTTTCTTAATGCAATCTTTCTTCAGGATGTCAGTCGTGCCTCTCCACACATTCCATTTCTTTATTTTTTACAAATTTCCGTTCATTCTTGAGAAACATAGTTGAATGGTTTCTTGTTGCCTTCTCTGCAGTTTGGAATTCAAAGATTTCCTTCTTTTCGACTCTGCTATGCTGGATCTAAAGCCACATGGAAATTAAAGGAAATGACAAAGCAAATTCAGCACCAAAAGCAGCTCATTTTTCATTTCTTGCATTTTAGTTGTTTTATTGCCTTGCTTTGTGAGAAATGATTAAAAAAAAAATAAGATAGTTAAGTCATAGTCTTTAGATATTTAGATGAAATAAGGTTTATATAAGGACTGATTGATAGGTAACATTATCTCACACATGATGTCATTAATAGTTAAAATATAAATATATTTTAACCTTCATTCAGTTATATATTGTATATAATGTTCTGTTCAAATGTGCTTAGTATCAGTTCAATTTATATTGGCACTGAGTATTATAATTTGTTAGTGATGTGTACTATGTCTGGGTGATATATAAAATATTGGTCAGTGATATAAAATTTGAGAGATCATTAAAATTTCACAAACCTATAAAATCAATGATAACTTGCATGCACTCAAACAGCATCTGGCATACATAAATCATCACCTCAACATCACATGCAATACATCCCTCCTGATACCAAATCTCTAAATATGTCATTACTGATAGCATTTTTACCAACCCGCTTGGTTCTCCCACAGCATTAAAACTACCTGATTTGACTGGTGCACAAGGGGTTATAAGTGAGAAGAGACAAAATAAAGAGGAACAAGATACAGGGGTGTTGGGGAAAGGATAAGAGAATTAAGAGATGGCGATTGATATTGCACTTAAACTTATGGAGATTGTAGCTATCAAGGAAGTAAGTGTATGGAAGAACGTTTCAAAGGTGGGAAGTGTAAGGAAAGAAACTGTTAGAGTAGAAGAGGCAGTTACATTTAACTGTTTTCACTAGAAAAAGGTGGGACCTAGTTGCCAGTCTAGTAGCTTGAGTAAATTCATGTAGAGGGGGTACCAAAGAGATAAGCACATTAGAGCAGAAGCTGCGAAAATATTTTTTAGAAAAGAGAAAGAGAAGACATATCCTGATGGTGAGGAAGTGGCTGAAGTTGAGCTGCCAAATCAGGATCGATTATATTGCAAATACTCCTTTGGATTTTGTCACAAACCCAGAGAAGAATAGCAGGTGCACCCAACCAAATATTGTAACGGTATTCAATGCATG